>CP139509.1:16337041-16583712 GCA_021014915.2 Artemisia tridentata subsp. tridentata
AATGATCAAATATAGAATCCTTTATATCATATCCAAAACCAACTCATCCATACAACTTCAAAAACTATTACAATTCGGAATGATATTTATCGAGTAACTAATCTCATATACCTACCGAAGTACAAAATATATAAAAAAAAAAAAAAAAAAAAAAAAAAAAAAAAAAAAAAAAAAAAGTTGCCAAACTATATATACTACTCACTCATTAGCGCTTGTTGATCCACTCCAACCAGCGTACCATCACGGCACCAAATCATTGAGAAATTTTTTATTAGCAAATTAATCGGTTTCCCACTTCTAGAAAAGAAATTATAAGACAACATGTTAATTCAAACTCCGCAAAGAACCCAACCTGAAATAGTTACGTGATATCAAACCAATAAAATTAGTATACCAACCGGCCGTGTAACAACAAAACTAATGAAGCTAAAATACAAAACTACTAGTATCAATTTATAGAATACTAACCATTAGTGGAAATGCAAATTGCCTTTGGAATCAAAACTCGAACATATAAAATATGGTAAGAGCATGGGCTGTGTTAACCTTGTGGTAAACTTTCACCCACTGTCACGTCAGCGCCATATCAGCTTTAACCTTTTCATCTTTAACTCAAAAAAACACCCCTTATCATAACTCAACCTTAACTCAAATATTTTCAAATTCAACCCCTAAACTAAAACTAATGTTTCATTTATTAAAAAACATAACATTAATTCTTAAACATATTACAATACGAAAAAAAAAAAAAAAAAAAAAAAAAAAAAAACTACAACATAAAGGAAATTACGAAAATACAATTAAATCTAGTGACGATGTTGCAAGTTATATTTTTTGATGATTCGGTCCTTTTCTTCATTGATCCAACACACAAAGTTTGGATCCTTGCCATCATTGTCAATCATCAAAAATTTCATCTCTTCCAACCTTGTTATCATTTCATCTTTTACTTCGACCGCCCGATACGCCGCTTGGGCGGTTTCCCGTTTGATACGATACTCAGTGGGAAAATGGTTTTGAATTTTTTTTTTAGGCAAACTAGCCGTTTAAATCCGTTGAGGGGGGTAAAAGGATTTTTTTTTTAAACGCAACGGCTATATATCCGTTGAGGGGGTAAAAGTGATTTTGTTTTATTCAACTCAACTTTAACACTGCGTTAAAGGGTTAACGCAGTCCTTTAATGCAGCTTTAACGTGGCTTTGCGGTGTGGTTAACGCAGCTTTAACGCAAGCCGAGTGAGGGTTTAACGCAGCTTTGCGTTAAGACACCTCATGCTCTAATATATCTGCATTCCCGTCGCCCTTTTTGTTGCAAGCTCTACATGAGAGTAGAAGAAAAACTTATTAATAATATTAAGCTAACAATAAAAAATGGATAACAAATCTTACCTTAGCAAACTCCAATTAAAATTTTCCGAAAACCTTTTTAAGTTGTTCGCATAAAGGATAGTGTCATGGTGTCATTTTCTTAGACCTTATCGAATCTAATATATATCCTTTCTTTTCCGATACAGAAATGATGAAAAGAACCCAATGGTTGCTACAGAAAAATTATAAAATAATTAAGAAGTATTAGCCAAAGTTATCAAATAAAGAAACTAAAGTTAAATGGATTAAATTAAGAAGCAATAATTCAACTAACATGATTTTTACCTTCAATGAAGTGTTGCACTAAAATATTACATTCTGAATGAAGTGCCGCAGTCACGCGTAAGTGAGCTTGAACTATATCTTCACTCCACCCAATTTCATTATACACAAAAGAAAGCGCAACTTGAAGATCTTCTAACTTCTTGAGATTGAGGTGGTCAGTTATCGAATAAGTACCTAGTGACATAAAAAAACAAATGTTATAAAGATATTATGTTACTATACAATATAAATACTAGTAGGGTACCTGCGCGTTGCGGCGGCGGGTACCCTGAAATAAAATTTTCCCGTGAAATAAAATTTACGGATATCAAGAATTTCGTTTTGCTCGTGTCCGTTCGGGCTCGAGCCCGTTTGGCCCGTGCCCGTTCGGGCTCGAGCCCATTTGACCCGTTGCCCGTTCGGGCTTGAATATTTGTATAATGTGTTTTATTATTTGTATTAGTGACATTTAATGCAGGAATTGTGTTTAAGTTGATTGTACAATATGCTTGATAATTTGTATTTATTATGTAAGAGGTGTTTTAATAACTTTATTAATTGTATTTATTAACCGGTTAATTAATTGTATTTAATGTACATAATGATTTATTTATTGTATTTAATGTTATTATTTCTATTTTAATTAGTTGTACTTTGAGCTTAAGAACTTGTAAATGTTAGAAAATGTGTTTTAATTACTTGTACTTTTAGATTTATAACTTGGATTACTTAATTTTAAGAGTTTCCATTATTAGTAGGCCTTAATGCTTTATAATATAGTAAGATAATAATAAAAACATACATTTCACATGAATGATTAAAAGAACCAACAACCCCTCGTTTACAATGAAAGAAATGTAACATCCTGTCGTACTCAACAGATTCATTACGGATATTATTAAGGTCATCTGTGGCGTATATCCTCTCTGTTGCTCACGAATGGCAGCGAAGAGACCTTGAAGCTCTGTCAAGAGACCTTGAAACTCTTCTATAAATGAGTTGTTATAAATAAAGTGGCTAACTGAAATTACCTCTATTTTTTCCTTCTCTGTCTGTGTAAGTGTATCCGATGGAGCAGCCATTTTTTTATCTTTTGTTTTTTGACAGATCTTGTGCTGCCCTATCTGTTTGTTGTTGTAATTCCACAATTGATGGTGAAGCATTTCCTGTAACAAACGACTGTTTTCCGCAGTTTGTACTCGCTTTGCGTCATGGATACTTTGGCCACCAAATGGATGTTGTTGGTTATCAATCATATAGGTCATTGGGTTAAAATCAACTGGCCAATTAGTATTTAGGACTTCTGGTGCTGCCCTATCTGTTTGTTGTTGTAATTCCACAATTGATGGTGAAGCATTTCCTGGAACAAACGACTGCGATACAACAAAAGGTATGTTTTCCGTAGTTTGTACTCGCTTTGCGTCATGGATACTTTGGCCACCAAATGGATGTTGTTGGTTGTCAATCATATAAGTCATTGGGTTAAAATCAACTGTCCAATTCGTATTTAGGACTTCCAGGTAATGGTTAGAAGGTTGTGATGCTTTTATTATTGTAGATGTTACAGGCATTCTATATATATTTACAAATACTGGGATTAAAGAGAAAGTGAATAACAGTTGAGGATGCAGAAAAAAAATGAACCAAATAGTAGCTATGCATATGATATTACAAAGCATGAATTTAATTAAATGAAAAAACCACATGAGTAAATAGAAATAAGAAACATAAGTACTAAAATGTAAAAGCTTATATGTTGGCATGGATGGACCCAATTGTGGAAGATACATGAGATACCTTTTAAATAACAGCCAATATAACCTTCTAATTACTTGGAAGTTCCTCTTCTGTACAGACACATAGTTGCAGGTCAGTTATAAGACCAAAAGGATGATTAAAACACCAAAATAATAATAATAATAATAATAAATAATAATAATAAATAAACAGAAAAAAAAAGAAAAAATAAACATTTAAATAAAAAAAGAGAAACCAAAGATGATCAGACCTGAGTATACGGTATATGTTTTAACTTTCTTTCTTCTGTGTGCAGGATGATGACAGATTGAAGACAACAAAGATGAGGAATAGAACTTTCTGGTTAAACCTTTGAGTGGCAGAAACTATGGGCCAAGTTAGAGAGATTCATAGGGAAACAAAACCATTGTATCCCTCATTTAATGCATCACAATGGCAGCAAACTCCACCTGTACAATGAAGAGCTAAACTGGACAAAAAAAATTCCAGTAAGAAGCTGCTACAGTTGCTGCAAACTCTTTGGAAAATATATTTTACACATGCTATAGTCGGCTGTATAGTACATGTAACCAAAGAATTATTTACAAACCAAATCAATGTTTGTCAAGTGTCCTTTCTAAACCAAGAATTATTTACACAACAAATCAATGATTGGCACGTGTCCCACTTAGAGGATACAACCAATAGAAGATAGACAAATCAGTGTATACTTCACTTGGAAAAGAACTCACTTCCCCCTTTTAGTGTGTATATATATATATATATATATATATATATATATATATATATATATATATATATATATATATATATATATATATATATATATATATATATATATATATATATATATATATATATATATATAATGTGTAGTTAGCCATTTTGACTAGTTTTACTTTTGTTGACTGAGTTGACCAAGTTTAACCAAGTTAACCATAGTGATTATGTTGACCCGACGACCCGTTAGTGGCTCATGTGGTAAGTTTTAGTTACTAGTTCAAGAGAAAACATATGTTAGGTTCAAAAATGGAGTTTCCAAAATCCGTCCCGATTCTAGTCCCTCTTTGACAATTTATTTTACTGACCAAATGCTTGATTTAGGCTATGTTTGGCAAAAGTAGTTATGAGCAGTAGCAGTGAGTAATAGCAGTGAGCTATGAGCAGTAGCTGTGAGCTGTAGCCACAACTCACTGCTCACCGCTCACAACTTCTTAAAGAAGCATTGGAAAAATGAGCTTTCCTAAAAAATAGCAAAACTCACCGTTCTTTTGCCAAACGAACACTAAAAATCAAAAAGCTCATTGCTCACCGCTCATCGCCTCAAAAAGCTCCAAAAGGCTCTGCGCCAAACATAGGAACTCAAATATATGTTTGTTGTAATTTTAACCAAACAGAAACTTTTATAAAAAGGCAAATTCACACCCACCTCCTTTCTCCCCCTCCCACGATTTTCCGGGCACCCCACCACCATTTTTCCGGCAACCCCGTTTTTCCTGCGAAAAAAAAACCTCAAAATAAACAAAATAAATAGCCTCGGATATGATTTCCTCTTACTAAAGAAATAGTATTTTTCCTTTTATTACAACAATTTCAAAATAAATAAAAGAATAAATTATGATTTTAGCCTCGGTGATTTATACCAATTTATGATTTTGGCTCAAAAGTTTTATTTTAAGTAAAAACTCATGTTTTTACTATTGCATGGGCTAAAATCATGAGTTTTTGAAACCACAGGAGCCAAAATCATGATAAATTTCAAAACTGGGGAATAATCATGAATTGGTATAAACCACGTAAGGCCAAATTCATAATTTACTCTAAATAAAATTTGATCATCCATCGGGAAATTGCGCACCCAACCCGATATATACATGATTTTGATTACAATTTATTTTAACCGACCCTACTCAATTGGCTGACCTGAACTGACTAGCCAGCCCGAAATTTTCAACGACCGGAAAATTTTGCACAACCTAAAAATAATTTTTGGGTACACCGTTGAATAATTAAATTAAATATTGTGATGTGATAGTAAATGGAGGTGTTCAACGTAAAAAAGGGGTGTGAAAACCAATTTGCATGCCCAATTGTTATGCTTTTAGAAGTGGGTAGTGGATCAATTGCAAAATTGACTAATTTAAAAATTGTAGAAAGTCATTCATCATCTGATAAGTGTTACTGCACTTATTTTATTTAAAAAATCCGCTTAGGGGCAAAATCATAAAACTACCCGTTTTTCCTCTTTCACATCAAATTTCAAACGCACATATCTCTTAAATGACAAACTTTTAGAAAAAATTGATTTCACCATAATTTTTAAAATTTAATTCTCTTTAATTTGGTATAAATCATGTTAATTATTTCATTTTTTTTTTTTACATATTCAATGGTTTTAATTTTCTTGATGATTTTGGCATTTTTGACCCTATTGTTTACTTTTAAATCTATCAAATCATGATAAACTTAAGACACGAAAGTTGTAGATTTTGGTTCACTATTAACTCATAAATTTGAATCACTCAAATTCGATATGATATGAGTGAAATATCGCATGTTAAAGATGGCGTTTTAGTCATGTTTGTTGCACACAAGGTGTTCGATAAAATATCTAGCGTAGATTTTTAGTGTTAAAATTTCATTAAATGCACTAATTTTTGTACCACAACGCATCACTAATCATTTTATTAATGTTATGATTCAAAAAGTGATTTTTTTTAATATTCGACACATCAAACACATCCGATACGAATATTCCGTTAGCTATGATTATGAAGAATCGTGAACTGTTGATGACTTTATCGACTTCAGTTGCATTTTTGATCGGATGTGTTGTGGTGCTTGTGTGAGATGTTCTTCGTCGTCAAAGAAAGCGGTTGAGTCTCCGGTGATTGTTATACTGAAAATAGTGACGGACGAGGAGGTTGATAATGGAATTAGGTAAGGGTAGATTTGAGTATTTGACCAAAGGAAGCTGCAATACCATTCACGTTCTTATAAATTAGCTCCGACAGCATATCAACATTAAATAAATTATTCTAAAAATAAATTGTGCTAACTTTTTCTTTTTTCATGATACTCACATGTGTATATATTTTAAACGCAATAGTTTTTTAATGAGCTAACGTGTCTTATGTACTGACAATAAGGAGTACTAGTTTCAATATAATATAAAATTTCACAAGCATTAATATATGACCGACTTCATTATTTGTATATATGATGAACTTATTACTAATAAAAACACAATTTTTATTAGTTTATCAATTCTTTTTTTATATCGTTCATCAGTTATTTTTGATAACGTTCATCAGTTATTTTTTATAATCTTCATCAGTTATATAAAACGTTTCTTCAGACTTAAGTATAGTTAAAAAGGTTGAAACTTACTTTGATATATCATGATGTTTTTAAAAAGTGATTGTACAACTTTGTATTAGATCCGCTTATTTTTGATAATGTTCGTCAGTTTATTAGTTAGTTTTGGTCACTAGTTAATTTTCGTCATCGGTTATTTTTGATAATGTTCATTAGTTCAAGTTAGTATTGTTCATTAGTTCATCAATTTTCTAATAAAAACACAATGTTTATCAGTTCATCAGTTATTTTTAATATTGTTCATCAGTTATTTTTTATAACGTTCATCAGTTATTTTTTATAATGTTTAGGTGTTTTCGAAAAAATAACGTTCACCAGTTATTTTTTATAACGTTCATCAGTTATTTTTTATAATGTTCAGCAGTTTTTGAAAAAATAACGTTCATCAGTTATTTTTTATATTGTTCATCAGTTATTCTTTATAACGTCCATCAGTTATTTTTTATAACGTTCATCAGTTATTTTTAATAACGTTCATCAGTTATTGTTCATCTTTAACGTGCGATATCTCACTCATATCATATCGGATTTGAGTGATTCAAATTTCTGGGTAAAGAATGGCCAATAGGCTACAACTTTCGTGTTTTAAGTTTTGCAAAATTCGGCCTTTAAACTAGACAAAATTAGAGCCGAAAATGCAAAAAATGCCAAAAATTTTAAAAAAATCAACACCCATTTAAAAAGTTGAAAAAAAAAAAGTTGCGATTCATATATCATAATGCATATCAAATTAAAGAGAATTAAATTTAAAAAATTATGGTGAAATCGGTTTTTCATAAAAGTTTGTCGTTTGAAAGTTATTTACGTTTGAAGTTTTAGGGTGAAATAAAAAAATTGGTTAAAAGGACCAAAATGCCTCCTAACCGAATTTAATAAGAAAAAAAAGGAGGGGGTGAGTGGATGACATGTGGCACTAGATGATACTCCATCCGTCTCAAAATTATTGTTAGGAGACAAAAATCACCAAGTTTAATAAAAGTGTGACTACTATAAATCTCAACCACTCAAATAGAATATTCCTCCACTAAATTCTCTTTTTCTTACTTAAAATGAAAAGTGGACAATTATTTTGAGACATCCCAAAAAAGAAACGTGGACAATAATTTCGAGACGGAGGAAGTACTTTTTAATTGCTTTCACTTTTTAGTGGATCGTATCTTTTAGAAAGTTAGGACTAATAGTTATATTTTTTTGAAAGTTAGAACCGTTTAACACCTTTGTGGTCTAGTGGTTGAAGCTTGGTTAGTTAAGCGAGCCACGGGTGAGAGTAGTACCGGGTGGGTGACCTACCTGGAAGTCCTCACTTGTGGACCACAAGCTCTGTTGGTATTAGGCAATGAAGAGGAGAGCCTGTAAGCCAATGTTGCACAGGTTTAAATCCGAGCCGCCCCCGGTTTTCATCCGGCCGTTACTCCAGCGAGGAAGTCATGTGGAGGCGTTACGGTTTTCGGGCGGATGCCGTTTGTAGTCCCCACGACGCCCAGCGTAGATCCGGTTCAGACAATATAATATGGGCATGTGGTGGATGAAGATCTGTCAAAGTGACAGATTGTGACTCCAACCAAAAAAATGAAAGTCACCTTCAAAAAAAAAAGATAATTACATGCGCCGTTCAAAATTATACAATATATAAAGTGGGTGATTGAGTGTAGTGGTAGAGGGAAATTTACAAAAAAAATTATAAGTTCAAATCTTACCAAGTGTAAAAATGTACCATTTAAAAAAAATACATGCATGGGGCCAATAAATGTAAAAAAAAAAAAATGTATGCTTCGGTGGATGTAATGCGGCTCATCGTGAGTCTCGTGGTAGAGGGAAATTTACAACAAAAAAATTATAAGTTGAAATCTTACCCAGTGTAAAAATATACCATTTAAAAAAATACATGCATGGGGCCAATAAATGTAAAAAAACAAAATGTATGCTTCGGTGGATGTAATGCGGCTCATCGTGAGTGGTATCCTCAAGATGGATGATTTTAAAAATATTTACTAAAAAAATTTATTTTCTCGTTCTTTAACTTGGTCAAAAGATGTAGATTGGCAGGGACACCTCAACACTGTGTATTAGATATATAAATTTCTATTTAAAATAATATTTAGTTAAAGAAGTTAAGTACATTTTTTTTATAAAGTCAAAAACTATTTTGCTGAATTCTTTTATTTTCGGCAAATTGGTTTCAGTTGGTCACAACTTTCAAAATGTGTAACCATTGGTCTCAACTAACCCCTATATGTTTTATTTCTTATTTTTTTAACTCTATATAAATAGAATTTGAAACTAGGGGGCCATTATGTAAATTTTTTAAGACTTGAAACTAGGGGGCCTATATCTTCTCCGGTGATCAACCAGCGGTGTTTTCTGGCGAGCCTTTAACAACCCACGTTGAGCGCGCAAAATGGTATAGATGGGACTGGTGGTTGCCAATGGTTACACATTTTGAAAATTGGACCAACCGAAACCAATTTGCCTTTATTTTCTAAATTGTTTTCTAAAACTGTTTTTGTTCTTTGTAAACATTTCTTTTAACTTTTTAGGAAAAAAAGCTGATCAAACGGTTTATTTAATTCTTTAAGAATGATATTTTGAGTAGGGATGATCAATGTTTAATCTGTTTTAACATTTAAAGTCAGTTGATTTCAATTTTTTTTTTTTTTTTGCTTCTACGGTTTCTGTTTTTAAAAGCACAAAAATTCACGTTGGTTTGAAGAAGATAGACAGAGGAGAGAAATGTGTGGGTTTCGTTTCTTTGAAGAAGATAGACAGAGGCACTACAAAAATAGAAGCGATTTGGGACTACAATCTCGTCCCAAATTTGAAGCCATGTCGAGACAAAAGCAGAATGGTACGATATCTCGTCCCATTCTGCTCGTACCTTTTCTTTTGTCCCAAAAAATTTGGGTCGACATATACAAAGCAATTTGGTACGACATGTTATAAGACCCCACCACCCAGTCAATTCTTGAATTACAATTTGGGTCGACATTTTATTTCAAATTTGGGACGAGATTCTCTTTCCAAATCTTTTTCCCTTTTTTTATTTTCCATAAAGCATTTATTTAAATACGTAAAATGTTTTCAAAAATGCAAAATGGGACGACATTTTGGACAAATTGGTACGAGATTGTCGTACCAAATTGCTTGAATTAATTAAAATGAGACCCAGTTGGACTACTGATGTGGCAGCCAAAACAAAATGAGACGACATTTTTTTTTGAAATTTTGGGACGACAATGTCGTCCCATTCTGTCATGTATGCAAAAAAAAATGCAGCAGCAGCATGCATTTCTAGGTTTTTTCCGAAATTTTTTCCGGGAAAAACCTACCAATACACAACCTGTAAATCAACCAATATCCGCAATACCAATTCGACAATATTATACAATACCAAATTACTCATCCACGGTTGCATTCAACAAATACGATACAAATTAAACTAACAAATACGATACAAATTAAACTACTCCTCAAAGTTACTAACAATTCACAAACTTATACCATTCCTCAAAGTTACTAACAATTCACAAAGTTATACCATTCGACAATATATACAATTCGACAAATTTACTAACAATTCACAAACTTAACACATATAATAATATCTTACATCATCCCTACGCGGCAACGCCTACTCTTAGTCCGACTCCTCGTAAGAACCCGCCTCCTCCCCCTCCTCCTCACCCCCCTCCTCCGCCTCCTCCTCACCACTACTAGCATTATTATTCTCGGGAATGCAGCTCAAATGAGGATTAGTTTGTCTTATGTATTTGTTAAGGCCGGGTGGCGGCATTGCATAATTAGGACTAGAACCCGGGTTAGAACTAGAACCCGGGCATGTAGTAGAGTCGGGAAAGAAGGGACGATAACAATGGTCAAAGGAAGAATTATTATTAGGGTTGGGAAAAGGATTAGGGCCGGGATAAGGGGCGGGAAATAAAGGAGGTTGGGTAAATGAGGGTAATGTGGGAAAGTTAACGGGAAACAGATTACCTTGGCTGTTGTTGTAGTGGCTGACAAACTGCCCCAAGAAAGATTCCAAGATGTTTTGTCGAGCAAAAAGCTGTTCATTCTGTAGTTGGGTCACTCGAGCCCGTTGTTACGCCTCCTGTGTTTCCCTCCTCATCAACTCTTTCTCTTCCGCCTCTCGCCTCAACACCTCCGAAATATTCTCCCGAGTAACATAGTCATGTGTAACTGGCCGATGTGCGGACCTGGATGAAGCTTTGCCCATGCCCAGCATCAGCCTGCCAATGCCCGACATATTTTGCCGGTTCTCACTATGAACTATCTCATCCAGTACTTGCTGCTCGGTCATCAACGGGGCCGTACCGGCTTTAACTCGATCCCAGAGTGACTTCATCGCCAACTGTGTAAGTAAAAAAAAAAAAAGTATGTTAAAAACAAGTAAGTTAAAAAAAAAAAAAAAAACAAGTAACTTAATCTTAATAACGCATGTTAAGAGATAAATTACTTACATAAGACGTCGCGTTTTCTTTAGTTTTAAACACGCCCCCTTTTGTTGAATGGCACCTCCTCTACGTCTCGATGAGTTCTTCATTCTTCCCCGCATTCCTAACCCGCTATACATACAACATAAAATAAATTAATAACGAGCTACATATAAACATTATATAGACCTTTAAAAATAAAAAAATTATAATGAGCCTTACGTAATCATTTCGTCCTTGTACGAACGACTGTCTCCCTTGGTGGGTTAAAATCTTGTTTTTTCCCCGGTTTTCTGCATTTTTTGCAGATCTGTCCATTCGTTCCGGTCTCGACCACCAGTCGACCAACGACTACCACTCCTCTTGGCTTCTGTTATGCCACACTCTCGATGGCGGCGGATGTTCCTTTGCCGTCTCGGGGTCCCGATGTATGTCAAAGTACTTTTTCTTGATCCTGTATTTATTTTTGCGGTATAGTAACCGCAGCTGAAGTTGAAGCCCAAGACTTACCCTTTCCCCCACCGTATACACACCCTCCCCAACCGTCACTTGACTCTGGTTGTTTAACCAAGGCGCGAGGAGGAAATAGGTCTGCAAATAAATATACGCATTTCAATAAACAAACAATTTAAATATAACACGCATATCTAAACGGTTGATAACAATAAGAATACAAATAAAATAAACAATTAATACCTCGAGTGCGGGAAATACGTGAGCCTTAAAAGGCGCTGGAATCTGATCCCACTCGCAGTCAAGGGGAAGTGACCTAACTTGTTCCCCCAAAAGACTACTGAACTGCGGTGCATACGTGCCCACAGGTGAAAAGGTGCCTTGACCATCGGTGTCAAAGCCGATCTGCAAAGGCTGATTACCATTCTGTTTAAACGCCCTCCTTAAAGCCCGATTTGAGGTCTCACCCGCAATCATCGAACCTACAAATATAAGTTATTGAGTCGTGAAAATACAAGTAAAAAAATTTAGTTTTATCAATAAAAAACTTAAAATAAAAATAACAATTTCTTACCCGAGCAGTAGCCTGGCGTAGTAAAATAGGTCTGGTGTGGTGGATCACCACCAGCATCCCCGCCGTGTGATTGGGGAGCTATACACGCCATCTGTAAAATTACAAGTACAAGAACACATAATTTCGTGGACCAATTAATAATAATACACACATTCATATAAATTTACACATTTAAACATAACATAACATAACATAACATGCAATTTCATTCAAATAAAAGTTCGCTAGCATTTCCCGTCAACTCCCTAAATATGTGCATTAAAGACATATTCGTAGGAGTGAAAGGGAAATACTGTCGAATTTCTCTCAAATAGTAAAACAGTTATACGCATCCATATCCTAAATGAGACAAAACATTCAAAAAGCAGTCCCAAACAGAGGACTTTCAGAAATTAATTTCTAATAAATTAATTTCGGACGGGTTTTCTATAAGATGATTAATTCCAGATGGGGGTTGTCCGAAATTAATCACTAAAATCCTAAAAAAAGTCACATAAGTCTAACAATCACAATATCATACTAACCAAACGGCATATTCACAATATCATGCTAACCAAACTCATATTACAAACCAAACGACATATTCACAATATCATGCTAACCAAACGCATATTACTAATCAAACGGCATATTCACAATATCATACTAACCAAACGCATATTACTAACTAAACGACATATTCACAATATCATACTAACCAAACGCATTTTACTAAAAAAACGCAACCATCAAAGTAATTAAATTATATACCTAGTTCACGGCTAAAATAATGGAAGAGAAGAAAAGAGAAAAAGAGGAAATGAGGTGGTGCTGTCCCGACCCAACTGTCCCGCGGCTGTGGTGATACTGCTGTCCCGACTCTCCCGGCTGTCCCACGACAAACACGTAAAAAAAATGTTAGCCTTTAAAGTTATGTCATAGTTGGGAATTGCGTTAGTTCTATTTTTTATGGACTAATCTTGCCAATAGGGCAAAGATTAGCCTATCTCTTAGTATAAATACCCCTCCTAGTCACAACTAGGAGGGTGGGATTCTCTTGTATCATTTGAGGTGTGTGTGTGATTCACTTTCTCTCTCTAGAAAAACACACACACCTCCCCCATTCATTAACCTAATAATACCATGTTTAACCTTTATTTCGAGTTCCCCCGACCTCCTGAATGTGTTTCTTGTTCATTACAAAAAACAACCCAAATTAAACAACCAAACTTAAATTAACCAAATTAATTAATAAAAAATTTTGACGACGACATTGTCGTCCCAAAACACATTAACATAATAAAATAAAAAAAACACCTTTAACAAACACAAACACAAAAAATGTGGCTGTTGGTGCTACTGCTGCTGGCGGTGGTGGCGCTGCCGTGGTGGTTGTGGTGCCATCTAACAAACACAAACACAACAAACAAGAAACAAATATTGACAAACAAAAGTTAAACAAAATAATATACAAATTAACACAAAAAAATTAAAAGAAAAAACATACCTTTAAAACAAACAAAAAAAAGAAAAAAAACAAAAAAAATTAAAAATACGGCGGGGGTGTTAAAGGTGGTGTCGAATAGTGGTGTTGAAGGTGGTTATGGTGGTGTCGAATGTGGTGTTAAAATTATTGAAGGTAGTCGATCAATGAAGAAGAAGAAGAACACAGTGGGTTTTTTTTTTTTTTTTTTTTTTTTTTTTTTTTTTTTTTGGATAAGAGTTAGATCGAAAACAAAGCATATTTGGTGGTAAAGGTCAATAATTGATACACATTAGGGACGACATTGTCGTCCCTTTCTGTTGGCGGTTTATTAAAATTATTGGCGGGCCGTTTAACTTTTGGTGAAAAATTTTGGGAAAAAAAAAAGGACGACAATGTCGTCCCTTTCTTTTTTTTCTTCTTTATCTTCATTTTATGCATATTAAAAATGATTTTAATTATTTAATTAATATTAAATAAATTAAAAATGATTTAAATTAGTTATAAATTATTAAAATAATTTAAAAATTATTTAAATTAGTTTTAAATTTTTTAAAATAATTTCGATCCCGAGAACCTGCTCCCGATTGGTTATATTAGCATGCATAACAGATCGTGTAATTTTTTAACCGATTGAAAAGGTGCGGCTAGGGTTTTTAGAGTGAAAGAAAAAAGAGATAAAAACTGAAACTCAATATCACGCATGTTAAGTAGGAGCGGTTTTGAAAGAGATAACAACTGAATCATATCATCTCGGCCAAGTTGATTTGCCACCAATCCGATCAACATCCATTTCATCAATATTCAGATCTAAACCGTCTTCAAATACAGGTTTAGAACCGGATTCGAGCTCAGGAGATCCCGCTTCCATGTAATTATCCTCTAGTTCATAATAGTCGAGATCACCACCTTTACATAATTCTCAACACGTTTAATGTACGACAAGTCTTCTTCACGGCTATCATTTGTTCCTCCTTCCTGTTCCATCCCCAATTACTCCCTTTATCAGTAGTCTGTTCATTTGATCCTTCAGTCCGATCAACATCCATTTCATCAATATTCAGATCTAAACCATCTTCAAATACAGGTTTAGAACCGTTATACATGAGATGTTAAACGAATGAGTCAATATGATACCGTTATACATGAGATATTAAACGAATGAGTCGATATGATACCGTTATACATGAGATATTAAACGAATGAGTCGATATGATACTGTTATACATGAGAACGAGGGGTCCCACTCTCATCTGCTGCCACCGCATCTGCTGCCACACTGGACTCACTGTTCCATCCTAACTGAGAACGAGGGGTCCCGCTCTCATCATTTGTTTTCCATCCAGACTGAGAACGAGGGGTCCCACTCTCATCATTTGTTTTCCATCCAGATTGAGAACGAGGGGTCCCGCTTTCATCATTCGATTCACGTTTCCAACCCGACTGAGAACGAGGGGTGAACTTTCAAAAGACTTAAATGCATAGCCAAACAAAAAATTGTTATCGGTTTATACAACATTTTATTAAACAACAACAATAACACAACAAAGAACAAAAACAACAATAACACAACAAACAACCACAACAACAACACTACGACATATGAAGATTTTTCATGTCACCAAACAGCTCACTGAGTATTGCATCCGACTGACATGCGTGGTCGTGTTCGTCGGGATTCCTTGCCATTTCAAGTCTTGCCTCCAGCATCCTTACTCTTGTCTCTAGCACCTGTTTTTGTGATTCCAGCATGTTTATCCTAAGATCTTTGGCATTACAGTTTGAGCACTTTGTTGGTGCAGATCCAAAACCTTGAGATGTTGAAGCAGAAGAGATTACTCGTAACCGGTCATCAAATTCACTCTTCCACATGAGATGTTAAACGAATGAGTCTGATCAACATCCATTTCATCAATATTCAGATCTAGTTCATAATAGTCGAGATCACCACATTTACATAATTCTCAACACATTTAATATACGAGAAGTCTTTGTCACGGCCATCGGAAAACTAGAAGGGGGGTTGAATAGTTTTTACCGTTTTAAAGTTTTATTTACTTTGTTACTATATGTTAAGTCAAAGGAAACAATCACAAATAAATAATCACACAATATAAATAAAAGATAAAGAGAGGAAAGATCAAACCACACGACACAGTTGTTTATAGTGGTTCGGCTACAAGAACTCTATTCCTTGCCCTACTCCACTCCCCGAGTTTCTTACTCGAGAGTTTATCTTTCACTAAGAAACAAACTCCTTTCCTAGGCGGAGAAAACCTTTACACGTCGCTTACTTCCTTTTTCGGTACTAAGCTAAACACCGGGTTCTTTCACAAGGTAGAACCAACCTGACGTCGCCTAATTACTTTACCGACACTAAGCTAGATGTCGAGTTCTTTACAAGGGTACAACCACTCCCTACACTCTTTGTACTTTAAGGACTAAAGTACTAACCACACTCACTGATTACAAATGATAGATATGATGTGTGAAACAAACTACTAGATCACACAGTAATGCAACTAAAGGATTACGGTTCTGTAGATCCTTGAATGCTTGATCTCCTTTCTACAAAATGGAAGATCAAAGTGAAATGCAACTATGAATGATGTTAGTAAGATATGTACTGAATGAATATATGTGTTTAAGCTATATGAGTGATGAGAGAGCCAAATGATCAGCTTCCTATTTATAGGCAAGCTGATCTTCAGCTCACGGATCCGGCGGATCCCTACAAAGGGATCCGTCCCTTATAACACTTGGATCCGTGGGATGTGACAGCTATGTAATAGTTGTCTCTTACCATATCTTAGTTGTATCTTACCATATCATCCAAGATCTTCAAATGTCAACTATGTTGCTTGCATATCTAACCAAGATATATCAAAGATATTGTATGTGATGCATACAATGATGTCATGGCATAGTTTATGAATTAAAGTTTCCTTTTAAGGAAACAAGTTACTAAACTTGTAATTCTAAGTTAATATGTGAAGTGTAAAGTGTGTACTTAAGAGACTAAGCTAGTATTTATTATTTGCTAAAAGATATTCCTTATATTTGTCATTAACAAAACTAATGAAAGATCAAAGAATATAAATAACGTTTTTGGGACGCTATTTGTATTAACAATCTCCCCCTTTTTGTTGATGACAAAACATAAAGTATATTTTTGAGCGAGAGAATAAATATAGCATGAGTTCTTAAAAATATATATTAAGTTTGTTTATTGAAGAAAAGTTTTGTAAAAAAAAATGTATGTACTGTGATAATTCACAGTTGATGCAAACTTAGTCCTTTCTCCCCCTTTTTGTCGAAACAAAAAGAGTAGCGAAGCGGAATGCGATTTTGAGAACTTTAAGAGCTCCCCCTTGTTTTATACTCCCCCTAAATGGAGTAATCAAGTAAATGATGCAAGAATCTACAAAACAAACGGTTAGTATATGAGATGCTTATGAGATGCTCCCCCTCGATGTATACTCCTCACTACTCGAGTACCAACGTATACTATTGAAGGGTATGATATGCTGCAAATGAAGTGTTAGTTATGAAAGTAGAATGCTTGTTAAGTGTTCTTCCAAACAAGCCTTTCAATATGTTTTGATTTTAAAAAGTCAAACTAAGTGTCTGATGTTAATTAGTACCTAAAGCAATCATATGCAAGATATAATGTATGCAATATAAGAATGTTAGTTCATAATGATAATGATAATATGCAATATGTTGATCACTCATAAGCATAAAAAACATCACATTCATATAGATTGAAAATTTTGTGACAAAAGTCACAATAGTGAAATGATGTTACAACTAAGAAGACATCCAAAAAAAAAATAAATAAATAAAAAAGGTCCTAAACAAACAACTAAAAGAAAAATAAAAATCCAAACAACTAATCTAAAGAGCTCCTATTGAGAAGGATGAGAGATTGCGTTTAAACGTTCAAGAACATGGTTCAAGATGAACCTCATCTCGTTTTGAAGCTCATGGACCAAGATGTTGGTCCTTTGGGCCAAGTGAGCCGTTCTCTCACAATGTGCGCAATCATGAGTTGAGAAACCGGGCGGAAGACTAGGGTCCAAGTTTTGTGGTGGTGGTGGTGATGGTGGTTGGTTGTTGTTGTTGTTGGATGGTTGTTGTGGTGTTTGGAGGGAGTTCATAAGAATGTTTTGGATGTCCATTGCTTCATGAAGGCGATGGTCAACCATACCCGAGAGAGTGTAGAGACGATTGAGCTCTTCACTAATCTCTTCTTGGGTTTGAGGCATATTCATCCACATTGCCTCGTCAATGGCAACGAGAGTGGATGTGGGTGATAGAGTTTGTGGTTGAGGTTGGGATGATTGGGCATCATGGTATAAAGGACCATGGATATCCGGGTAAACCGGGTGAAAAAGCATGGGTTGTTGACCTTCAAAAGTCATGGGTGGAAGATTGGGTAGTTTTGGTGATAGTTCTTCTAAGTCATCAAGATGTGGTGATGTAGGAGAAGTCCTAAATAATTCCAAGGGTTGGAGTTTAGGTGATTTTGGTGGTGATGGTGATCTAACAGTCTGTGATGGAGCCGGTGGTGGAGTAGAGGCTATTGGAGTAATGGTTGGTGGTGGTGTTTGTATAACAACATGTGATGTGTGTTGGGGTGGAGAGTGTAAGAAAATTTTCACTAGCAATGGGTGATGATATATTGAGAGGAGAATTTTCCTTAGATGAAGAGTTTGCTAAGTTGATAAAACAACAAGGTTTAACACTGATGCGGGCTGTTCTTCTTGGAGTTCTAGATGTGGAAGAGTTGTGTGACTTGGTCATGGTGAAAAAGGATATCTAAAGTGTACAGGAGAGGAGGTGTTTGTTGTGTGAAGAACTGATCCTAAAGTACTAATTTATAGACAGAAGGTTTGTGAGTCTGTGTGTTTGGATTTGATGTGAATCCAATAGAGAATGTTGGTTACTAATGATTTGGAACAAAAATTTGTGCAGGTCATATCAAGGAAGTCAATCCATTTAGCTTTGGTTGAGTAATATGTGTTGGATATGCAGTTAATACAAGAGGATAGTGGAAAATCTGATGATTTGATATTTCCACGGATTAGACGGATCCCTAAAAAGGGTTCCTTCTTTGTATCACTTTGGTAACTTACACCTAAAATTCAAAAATTTAAATTTTGGTGGGAAATTTTGTTCCTAAGTTTCTAAGAGTTCCTAAATGATTCTAAGATGAATTATGATCAGTGAATAGATCCTAAATGATACTGAACACTAAGATTTAAGAGTCGGGATAAGTCGAAAAAGTTTTATAATTTTACTGGGAATCCTGCGGATCCAAAGTGGATAAAAGGCGGAACCATTTTATGGGATCGGCCAAATCCGCAGGTAGGCGGATGGCGGATCCAACGATAAGCCTTGGCGGAACCCTGTTTTGGGATCCGCGGGATCCGTAGGCCTAAAACTAAGAAAGTAAACAGAACATATGTCATATTTCGCGTTTTTCGACGAAAACCCGAAAATACACCTAGACCTTACTTAACATCTAATATGTATAGCAAAACAACTAAATATGATAACATTAACACATGATTGCACATAGTTTAATTCATACTTAGAAACTTACCGTTTTAGGTGTTATGCCAAACATAGGCAATCACCCGGAAAATTTATAACCATGATGGTTATCTACCTGCAAGTGTTAGTTATTACACATACACAATAAGTATTATCAGATAAATTCAAGACACATAGAAATTTAATAACACAATATCCAACATTGTTTAAAACCAAACACTCCATTAACTCAGCTTCTTCTTCAACTTCTTCATCCCCTTGTGCAATTTCATCATCCAACGCCCCAGATTCTTCACCATTCCTTTGATGTTTCGATACTCAGCGGATTCATGTGGAATTGGAGGAAGATGGCTCAAGTATTCGGGTGGAGGAATCCTAGAATTTGGCATACCATCATCTTCACTCATGGAAGATGATGAGGATGATGTTGGAACACGAGGACGTTTGCCCTTATCAACACTAACCCTAAAATCACTCAAAGGAACGAAGGTGTGCTCAATTTCATTGTAATCCGGAACAAAGCCTAGATGGTTTGGACGAGCGGGTGCAAAGGCTCTATAAAGTCGGGTTAAGAGCATACCATAAGGCATTGCAATCTTGCTTTGAACCGGAATGTCACACATTCGTTTGGCAACATAATAGGCAAGATTGAAGGGTTGACGAGTAGAGATGTTGTACATCATGTGACATAAACAAGCATTGATATGATCACGGTTTCCTATGGTGCACATCACATTTGCCCTTAACACATCCTCCATCTTCTTGAATTCGGGTCTTAGTTCATTAAGTTCCATTGCGAATGGATCTCTAGCAACTTCACGACCACGATACATTCTTGTGGGGTTGTTCTTAGGAATGAAGAGATGGTCCCTAATCACTTCTTTTGATTGGAGAGGAGTGGCATATCGTGCCGTCCTATCGAGATTGGAGTCTAAGATTGTTAAGGACCATTTGTCCGAGTAAATACATGTACCTTGACTTGGAATTCCTAAGACCTCACCAAATTGATCAAGAGGGATGTTGACAAGATTTCCATTTAGAGTAAAATGAAGACTTAAGTAACCTTCATCACTCGAGGTAAGACCTACACTAGCATAGAACTCAAGTATGAACCTAGGAATGATTGGCTCGTCTATGTCTAAAAGAGAATCAAATTGAATTGCGGCTAATTGTTCCCTAAGTTGAGTGCCTTCATAAAATGATGCATCTACGGCTCTACC
Source organism: Artemisia tridentata subsp. tridentata (assembly GCA_021014915.2). NCBI lineage: Eukaryota > Viridiplantae > Streptophyta > Magnoliopsida > Asterales > Asteraceae > Artemisia > Artemisia tridentata. The sequence continues at coordinate 16,357,525 of CP139509.1, forward strand.
CTCATGAACATACTTTTTCTCTAAGACTTTGAAAATTTCAATTTGGGCATCGGTTAGACCCTTGGTTTTGTGGACTTTAGGTAAGTAGTTAACGGTTTTCTTGTGATCGTAGTTGGTTGCGGGAGGCATGATTTTCCTAAGTACAAAAAGTTACATAGTTTTAGTTAAAATGATCAAAGGAAGTGTAAAATTCCTAGTGTGTGCCTACATGGGGACAATGTGGAGGTGCGGTTATCTCGACTCTTTTGATGCAAGAAAAATTAGTTTATGCAAGTTTTGTTTACAAAATGGGAGATAACCCAAACACTCCTATTTCAATGTAGCTACGGTTGAATGTACCCGAAAATACATATTAGTTATGTATTCCCTTTAGCATTCAAGAGACATTATGCAAGTGAAGTCTAAAAGATAACGTTTTTGCATTTGTATGAACAATGTAAGAAAAGATCATTTTACCTAGTCGTTAGAAGATTTTAGTGAAAAATTTTCATGGGGTTTTTGTTAAATTAAGACAATGTGCTATAAGATGCAATTCCTAACTAAGAAAAACATGTTTTTAAGTATAATGCAATAAATATGCTTCATGATTTTTCAAGAATTATGCATATACCCCAAGTTTGGTTTTATGCATGAAATGGAAATCCTAGACGCAGATCAGGAGTATAAATGTGATAAGAATACTTACAGTGATGTTAGAAACACAAATTAGTGGAAGAAAATGGTCCAAAATATGATGGAGATTAAGTGTGTGTCGAGTTATAGTAAGGTGATATGTTTTGGAGTGAGGAATGAATAGTAGTTGTTCTTGTTTATTAAATAATAAACTGGACTTAGCATGTGGCGGATCCGGCGGATCCCAAACAAAGGATCCGTCTTTGTTTACGATTGGATCCGCGGATTCAGAACACATGTTTTGGTTTTGTGTCGTGTGTGGCTAAACTAATGTCTATACTAATGTTTCTCCTAATCACTAGGTTCCATTAATCCTAATCCAAGTCTAAGATAGTTGAAAGGTTCACGTTTAAGTGGTTTAGTGAGGATATCGGCAATGTTGTCCTCTGAGGAAACTTTCTCAATTGAGATGATTCCCTTCTGTACATTGTCGCGAAGGAAGTGATGGCGTATTTCAATATGTTTGGTTCTAGCGTGTTGGACTGGATTTTTGCTTAAATCGATAGCACCTTTGTTGTCGCAAAGAATGGGAATGTTGTTGAGTTCAATTCCATAGTCGACGAGAGCTTGTTTCATCCACAGTGCTTGTTGACACGCCTTTCCTGCAGACACATACTCTGCTTCTGTTGTTGAGATTGCGAGGGCAGTTTGTTTCTTAGCGAACCATGACGTGAGACAATATCCTACAAAAGTACAAATACCACTAGTACTTTTCCTATCAACATAGTCACCTGCATGATCTGAGTCGGTATACACTATGGTTTCTACACCCGTTCCTTTGGGATACCATAATCCTAAGTGTGTAGTACCTTTGATGTATTTAAATATTCTTTTAACGGCTTCAAGATGGGACGTTTTTGGATCTTCTTGAAAACGTGCACATAGACAAACACTAAACATAATGTCAGGCCTACTAGCCGTAAGATAGAGTAAACTACCAATCATTCCTCTATATTTAGTGCTATCTACGGATTCATTTTCTTCATCCCTAGTGAGTTTGGTTTCGGAGGACATGGGTGTTCTCATGGGTTTTGAGTCTTCAAGACCAAACTTCTTAAGCATATCTTTGATATACTTTGATTGGTTGAAGAATATCCCATCTTCTAATTGTTTAATTTGGAGACCTAAGAAAAAGTTTAGTTCCCCCATCATACTCATTTCAAACTCGTCATGCATGATTTTTGAGAAATCGTCGCATAACTCTTGACAAGTTGAACCGAATATAATGTCATCCACATATATTTGGACTATAATAATATGTGATCCCTTTTTCTTGGTGAAGAGAGTATTATCTACTAGGCCCATGGTATACTTATGGTCAACTAGGAAAGTCTTAAGTCGATCATACCAAGCTTTTGGTGCTTGCTTAAGTCCGTATAAAGCTTTCTTAAGTTTGAAAACATAATTTGGTTTTTCAAAGTCGGCAAAGCCGGGAGGTTGTGCAACATATACTTCTTCATTAATAAGACCATTTAAGAAAGCACTTTTGACATCCATTTGAAATAACTTAAAATCATGTGCACATGCATATGCAAGTAATATCCTAATAGACTCAAGTCTAGCTACTGGTGCAAAGGTTTCATCGTAATCTATACCTTCTTGTTGATTGTAACCTTGAGCTACTAGCCTAGCTTTGTTTCTAGATATAATACCCTTTTCATCCATTTTATTTCTAAAGACCCATTTGGTACCTATTATGGTTTGGTTTTTAGGTGGAGGTACCAAAGTCCAAACATCATTTCTAATAAATTGATTAAGTTCTTCTTGCATAGCAATTACCCAAGATTCATCTTTTATTGCCTCTTCAATATTTTTAGGTTCAATGGTTGAAATAAAGCAAAAATAATTACTTTCATTTTGAGCTTTGGATCTTAATGTTCTTTCATTAAGTTTTCCTATGACGTTTTCTAATGGATGACTTTTAGTTTCTTTAATATTGACTATTTCTCCTTTTACGGGTTCATTGTCATTTTCAATGTTTTCTATAGTATTAACCATTTGACTTTCAACTAAGTCATCATCTACCAAAGGTGATGTCTTAGAGGGAGGTGGACTTTCGTTGAATGTTACGTTCAATGATTCCTCGACTCTTGATGTTTCCTTGTTTAATACTATGTATGCTTTACTGTTTTGTGAGTATCCAAGAAAAACACCTTCATACGACTTTGGGTCGAACTTGGTGAGATAGTCTTTTGTGTTTAAAATGAAGCACTTGCTTCCAAAAACTCTAAAATATCCTAATGTAGGCTTTTTGCCTCGATAAATTTCATAGGGAGTTTTATTTAAGAATTGTCTAATTAAAACTCTATTTAGGATATATGTGGAAGTATCTACAGCGTGACACCAAAACTTTTGTGATATGTTTTGTTCATTTAACATTGTTCTACTCATTTCTTGAATTGTTCTATTTTTACGTTCTACTACACCATTAGATTGAGGTGTACGAGGAGCCGAGAAATTATGAGTTATTCCATTATTATCACAAAAATTTCCAAATTGAATTTCATTGTCAAATTCTCGACCATGGTCAGTTCTAATAGATACTATATTACTTCCTATTTGATTTTGAATTTTCTTGCTTAGAATTTCAAATTTATCAAATGCCTCATTTTTAGTTTTCAAAAACTTTGTCCATGTATATCTAGAGTAATCATCTACTATGACTAAAGTGTAAAAATTTCCTCCATAACTTTGTATAGCCGACGGGCCAAACAAATCCATATGTAATAATTCTAGGCATCTAGATGTAGATACCATATTTTTAGCCTTATGGCTATTATGTACTTGTTTCCCAATTTTGCAAGCATCGCAAAAGTGTTGGTCATATTTCAACTTGGGTAGGTTCCTAACGAGTTCTTTGGAAGACAAGGATTGAATAAGCCTCATATTAGCATGACCTAAGCGTCGATGCCATAGAGTTGAGTTTTCGTCCAAGGAGGTAAGACATAACTTATCTTTAGGTGTTTTATCTAATTTCATAACATAGACATTATTCTTTAAAACACCTTTTCCTACGGTTATGCCATCTTTAAGTATTTTACTTCCATTTTCACTGAAAAGGACGTTATACTTTTTGCGGCATAATTGACTTATACTAAGTAGATTAAATCCTAAATTATCTACATGAGCAACATCATCAATAGATAGAGAGTCATGAGAGATTGTACCTTTTCCGATGATTTTACTTTTAAGCTTGCTACCGAATGTGACATTACCTCCGTCATACACTTGGTAGGTTGAGAAAAGATTTTTGTTTCCCGTCATGTGTCTTGAGCACCCACTATCTTTGATCCACTCATCAGGTTCAAGATCAACTTTCAAGCATACCTAAGTTCATAAAAGACTCAAGCATTTGGTCCCCAATATCTCATGGGTCCGTTTGGGTTAAACATGACATTATCATGGTTTATGTACTGAAAAGGTGGACAATTGTTCCACGGCATATAATTAGGACCATGAAAGTTTCTAGACATGTTTTGGTTCCAATTATTTTGATAAGTGTGTTGTGAATTAACTATACTCTTTGGAAAGGGGTGTTTGGGAAAACTCATCTGAGGTCTTTGTTGATCCGTTTTAACTCTATATTCATTTCTAGCTTGACCTCTTCCTAAAGATACTGCTGGTTTGTGTTTATTATTGGTTATGCTACTGTTAGGTTTCTTAGTAACTTTAACAAACTCGGAACGGTCGACTTTGTGAACCTTCTGTTCAACTTCTGTACCCGCGGATCCCTTGGATATTCCTGGCGGATCCAAATTTTTGGATCCGTCGGATCCGTGGGTGTCCAACTTGGTTAAATCAGTTTTATTCACAGTCTGTTCCTTATAATCACTTAAGGTTCCTAGTTTCATAAAGCCTAGTCCTGTTTTATCATGAGGTAGTTTTTGCATTTTCATTATTTCATCTGCACAACTTATGTTTTTATCAAACCTTTTAAACTTTGAATTTTGTTTGATTAAATCTTCCTGTGTGGTTCTTAAAGTTTCTAGTTCAAGTTTTAGTTCTTGACAAGACACACATGTTTCTTTACTAACTTTACCTTTTTCAATTCTTATTGCTTTTTCTTTAAGCCAATATATTTCATTTTCTAAAAGTGTTGTCTTTGTTTTCAAAAACTTGTTTTTGTTTATGATTTTTAACGTGACATCACACAGTTTGTTATATTCTACTTCTAAGGTTTCATCATCTATAAAGGAGTATGAATCAGAATGTACCTCTTCTGTGTCATCGGCCATAAGTGCAATTTCGTTGTTCTTAGGCTCATCATCATCATCTCCTTCACTATCGCTCCAAGCTCCACTAACGAAGGCTCTTTGAGACTTGGTCTTTGGAGGCTTTGGACATTCTCCTATTAAGTGACTGGAGTCACCACACCTATAGCATTTCCTATCATCCTTACCTTTCTTATCGTCACGATCTTTCCGAGAGAATTTCTTTTCATCACGAGGTGGTTTTACAAACTTTCCTCGTCTCCTGAAGAATTTCTTGAAATCCCTCACGGCCATGGCATATTCTTCATCATCACTGTTTGAACAAGACTCATCATCACTTGACTCGACTTTGGCTTTCAAGGCAATAGACTTAATCTTCTCCTTTTTGCCTTTGACAATTTCCGAGTCTTTTTCCATAATCATTTCGTGAACTTTTAGGTTTCCTATGAGCTCATCCAGTGTCATGCTTGAGAGATCCTTAGATTCTTCAATAGCTGTCACTTTTGCTCTCCATTTCGGATGGAGTGCTCTTAGAAATTTCCTGACAAAATTCTTGCTAGAAAAAGATTCGTCAAGTGCTTTAAGTGATGTAATAATAGTATTGAACTTAGCAAACGCACTATCAATGGTCTCATCTTCAGAGATAACAAATTGTTCGTATTGTTGAACAAGAAGATCAATTTTGTTATCTTTTACTTGTGAGTTCCCTTGATGTGTGATAATAAGAGATTGCCAAATATCCTTAGCCGTTTTACACATAAAAACTCTTTCATATTCTTTCTTAGGTAAGGCATTATAAAGCATCATTTTGGCTTCGTTATTTTTGGCAATTAGTTTCTTTTGCTCATCACTGTGACGAGTAAGAGAAGCTCCTTCATCCCGACCACTCGAAATATCATTACTAATAGGCTTGTAATCACCATCAACTATAATATACCATAGATCTATATCCTTTGACTTTACATAAGTCTCAAAGCGATTTTTCCAATAAATAAAACAATTTGGTTCAAATAAAGGTGGTCTCTGCATAGATTGCCCTTCTTTAAAGTTTTCAAAATCCATGGATCGTTTTAAGTTTTAAAATACAATATATTTTAAAGATCTTAAGTAACGTAGCTCTTGATGCCAATTGTGGAAAACTAGAAGGGGGGTTGAATAGTTTTTACCGTTTTAAAGTTTTATTTACTTTGTTACTATATGTTAAGTCAAAGGAAACAATCACAAATAAATAATCACACAATATAAATAAAAGATAAAGAGAGGAAAGATCAAACCACACGACACAGTTGTTTATAGTGGTTCGGCTACAAGAACTCTATTCCTTGCCCTACTCCACTCCCCGAGTTTCTTACTCGAGAGTTTATCTTTCACTAAGAAACAAACTCCTTTCCTAGGCGGAGAAAACCTTTACACGTCGCTTACTTCCTTTTCCGGTACTAAGCTAAACACCGGGTTCTTTCACAAGGTAGAACCAACCTGACGTCGCCTAATTACTTTACCGACACTAAGCTAGATGTCGAGTTCTTTACAAGGGTACAACCACTCCCTACACTCTTTGTACTTTAAGGACTAAAGTACTAACCACACTCACTGATTACAAATGATAGATATGATGTGTGAAACAAACTACTAGATCACACAGTAATGTAACTAAAGGATTACGGTTCTGTAGATCCTTGAATGCTTGATCTCCTTTCTACAAAATGGAAGATCAAAGTGAAATGCAACTATGAATGATGTTAGTAAGATATGTACTGAATGAATATATGTGTTTAAGCTATATGAGTGATGAGAAAGCCAAATGATCAGCTTCCTATTTATAGGCAAGCTGATCTTCAGCTCACGGATCTGGCGGATCCCTACAAAGGGATCCGTCCCTTATAACACTTGGATCCGTGGGATGTGACAGCTATGTAATAGTTGTCTCTTACCATATCTTAGTTGTATCTTACCATATCATCCAAGATCTTCAAATGTCAACTATGTTGCTTGCATATCTAACCAAGATATATCAAAGATATTGTATGTGATGCATACAATGATGTCATGGCATAGTTTATGAATTAAAGTTTCCTTTTAAGGAAACAAGTTACTAAACTTGTAATTCTAAGTTAATATGTGAAGTGTAAAGTGTGTACTTAAGAGACTAAGCTAGTATTTATTATTTGCTAAAAGATATTCCTTATATTTGTCATTAACAAAACTAATGAAAGATCAAAGAATATAAATAACGTTTTTGGGACGCTATTTGTATTAACAGTCTTCTTCACGGCCATCGGTTAATACAACAAAAAAGCAACGACTTTCTTGGAACTCTGTTTTCTGAACTTTATATGGATGGTGATTGAAGACGTTATCAATAATATAAGTTTTATTATCACTGAAAATTATTTAACAATTGATATGTGTAGTGAGCAAGATCACGTTCAGGAGGTCGGGGAAACTCGAAATAAAGATTAAACATGGTAGAATTAGTTTATTTAATGGGGGAGGTGTGTATGTTTTCTAGAGAGAGAAAGTAAAGAAAACACACACCTCCAAGTAACTATGAGAATCCCACCTTCCTAGTTGACTAGGAAGGTATTTATTACAACAATACAAGTCTAACTTAGCCCTATTGTCTAAACTAGCCCTTGTACTTAAATGCTATTGCAATTCCCGATTATAACAAAACTTTAAAGGCTAACAATCTCTCCCCAAAGTGATGTTATACGAAAATTGCTTACAACGTTCCCTACAAGTAAAATTCAATACAAAACATGAGAATGGTCTTCAAACTTCATTACTTCGTTCAGCTTGCAGAATCTTCTCAACCGCCATTTCTTTACTTGTAGACGAACCATGTGAGCAAATCTAATTAGGGTTTAATTATGACCATTTCACTCTCCCCTAATTAGTGCTCTCCCCCAAACTGACAACCTTTCTTATGAATGCCCAGAGTGCCCTGCAGTTCGGGGGAATAGATTATCAACATCTTCATTTCATCAAATGCATCCCAGTTATCTTTTCACATGAGAGTTCAACCCGTAACGTACACATGAAATGATAATCTCTAAAGTAACAAGTTGACCCATATCGTTGGTCACGGGTAACTTGTTTAATGATTTCTCTCCCCTAAAGTTGAAACCGTAGCACCAGAATCAATTAAGATCCGGAAATGCACTTTTCTTTCTCCAGGATAGTTCCATCATCATCATCACTGGATTTTACACATTTCTATCCCCTGCTGGTTACGATTTATCAGAATCAGCACATAATGGTGTGTACATGGAGTATGAACTGGAAGCACTTTATCATTAACCATTACAGCTCGTGAGAAGATGTAGATAGACATAATCTACTAATAATACCATTTAAATTGTCTAACTCTTTATCAACCCCCTGTATCAAGAACTACGGCTTTTTGTAGTGACTACTGCTAGAGAAAACCCACTATGACGAACTTGAGACTGAAGTAAAATAACCCAGACTTGTGACTTAAACTTGCACGATAGTGTGACTAAGAACCTATACTGAGCACTACAACATAGCTCCTTATGGCATAGGTCGTTTCATATACCCATCCAACCTTCCTTAACTGTATATGAACCTCTCTTGAATTATCCACATCTTTGTGTGACACTAAGTACTACAACGTATCTCCTTTAAGTGATAGTTAACTAGGTCTTCGTCCATCCACCCCTTGACCTATGAAAACTAGATAACCCAAGACTTAATCACTATACCCATGAGTGCCCAAACAAGGATCTCGAAGAATCATGCATCCAACCAACCCCGATATCTTCAAGATACTACGTACACGTACCCGTGATATTCCACTTCAACTTCAAATAAGTTATAATGAATCATCCTTGTAGTCACAGTTGATAACATTTAGCCATTGTCATTTGATTGTGAATCTTGATCAGGATCTTTTCGGCTATACGTGGTGATGTTAAAGGTTTAGGCCAATAATATCATTGGTGTTTTTGGTGTGAGATGTGCCATAAAATGCAATTTTAATGATGCTGGAAAAATTTGAGTTTTAAAAAAAAATTTAAGCCAAATTTGACCGAAAAATTTGAATTTTGACCAAAAAATTTGAATTTTGGGCCAAAATTTTCACTATTGTACCAGAATTTGAATTTTGCGTAAAAATTGACCGTTAAGTCATTCCTCCAAATTAAACTTTACTCAAATTTTCCTGCCAAAAACAATTGCGATAGTCTTTGTCCGAGAAACAATTGCGAAAGCCTTTGTCCGAGAAACAATTGCGAAACACTTCAATTACGAAAGTCTGGCAGCATTTGCGATAAAAGGGACCAATTTCGAAAGAGTTCAACCAATTGCGAAAGAGTTCAACCAATTGCGAAAAACTACCAATTGCGAAAGGCTTCAATTGCGATAAGTTTCTGTCAATTGCGAAAGACTGCCAATTGCGAAAGGCTTCAATTGCGATAAGGGGCAGTTTACCAACTCTTGACTTTTTGACACATCTCCAATAATTCAGCCACTGATGAGATCCAACCACTCTTATCTAAATTCTTATCCAAGAATTTCTGTGTAGCAGCAGTTCGATGAAGATCCCAAAAGCAAGTCGCTAAAAATCATTGAATCCTTTTTAATTTCACGATCAAAACACCTCAAAAATCCGTAAAAACTTATAAAGATCAAACCTTTATCGCCTTTTTTTACTTATCCACTATATTTCGATACACGATCTAACCTTTTAACGCTATAACACAAGATTTTTGAAGATAGGATTCGATGAAAAACTACCAAAAACTCGGCTGATGAATAGTAACCGAGATAAAAACACACCATAAATCACATTTTTTACCTCATAAACACCACGATTCGCCCCTGGTTAGCTCTGATACCAATTGTAGTGACCAAGATCACGTTCAGGAGGTCGGGGAAACTCGAAATGAAGATTAAACATGGTAGAATTAGTTTATTTAATGGGGGAGGTGTGTATGTTTTCTAGAGAGAGAAAGTAAAGAAAACACACACACCTCCAAGTAACTATGAGAATCCCACCTTCCTAGTTGACTAGGAAGGTATTTATTACAAAAATACAAGTCTAACTTAATCCTATTGTCTAAACTAGCCCTTGTACTTAAATGCTATTGCAATTCCCGATTATAACAAAACTTTAAAGGCTAACAATACGGCTAATATGTTCTCCGATGTACCAAAATATTTTTATCTCAAAGAGGACTAAGCTTTAATATTTTCTTTGAACATTATTTAGTATACATCCAAGCCACCTTTGTCGTATTATTTTTTCTATATCGAGGCTGTAAATACGTATCATATTGATTACGTTTTAACATCAAAAATATTTTTGATAAATAGTAAAGTATTGATTTTATAAATTTTTTAATTTATGTAATTTTTAAAATTAATTTTTACACTAACATATAATTTTAAAGCAAATAATTTTCTAAAATTAATTTATATAAAAGTATTTTTAAAAAGATTATTGGATAAAAAAAAGCCATTTTAAATGTTTAGTAAAAATGGGACGACATTGTCGTCCCATTCTGTTTTTAAAAAAGTTTGAATATTGATTTTAAAATAAAAACTGATTTAAAAAGTTTTTAAATAAAAAAAATAAATAAATACACGCAGAATGGGATGACATTGTCGTCCCATTTTGCTTGGCGGGACTGAATTTGTTGGCGGAACTTTTTTTTTTTGAGAAATATCATTTAAAATGTCAAAAATCATATGTATTTAAAATGTCGTCTCATTTTGCTCAAATATCAACCATACTTTGACTGCCCTTTTGGTTGAAAAAACTGTGGGCCATACCCAAAATTTGGGTCAACAATGGCGACCCAAATTTTTACCTGGTCCCAAATATAACATTTTGGTGCAGTGAGGAAAGAAATGTGTGAGTTTCGTTTCTTTGAAGAAGATAACAGTCTTCACCTTTTATGGGGCCAATTAATGTAAAAAACAAAAATGTATGCTTCGGTGGATGTAATGCGGCTCATCGTGAGTGGTATCCTCAAGATGGATGATTTTAAAAATATTTACTAAAAAAATTTATTTTCTCATTCCTTAACTTATTAGATATATAAATTTCTATTTAAAATAATATTAAGTTAAAGAAGTTAAGTTCATTTTTTTTATCAAGTCCAAAACTATTTTGCTGAATTCTTTTATTTTTGGCAAATTGGTTTCAGTTGGTCACAACTTTCAAAATGTGTAACCATTGGTCTCAACTATCGATTTAGCAACCACCAGTTCCATCTATACCATATTGTGCGCTCATTGGACCTGCCGTTAAAAAAAGTAACATAAGTTAGTTTCACGTTTCATAAATTACACAACTAACCCCTATATGTTTTATTTCTTATTTTTAAACTCTTTATAAATAGAATTTGAAACTAGGGGGCCATTATGCGTAAATTTTGTTTAAGAACGTTCTTTCCATATTTGTAGCCTTTCTTGCCATGTTCTTCCACTCTCTTGGTTAACGACTGCCATATAAAACTGTTAATCTCACAAACTGTTAGTAAAAGATAATCATAGAAAAGGGTAATCACAAACTAACCAGAAAGTCCAAGCTCCTCTTGAAGCTTGCTTTTGTTTCTGTGTTCAATCTCCCATCCCGGTCAATGATTTCCTTAACTTTGTTCTTAGAAACCGTGGCATCGTCATCATCTTCATCATCCCATGCATCTTCTCCGACATAAGATGTGTCATGGATAAGTGTTCCCTCGGGTCCTTCAATGAATTTCTTCATTTTGAGGCCTTTTGGCATTGACTTCCTCCATAGACCTTTTTTATACCTTTAAGAACCAGCAATGCAGGTAAATCAATTTAATTTGGGAAACTATCGAACATGAGACAAAATTTCGCAAGACAGAATAGAACTCATGACATGTATGATGACTGAGAGAAGGTTCATCCAAGAGCTATGCAGTTAGAGCATTTTGGGCTCACACGGGCTACTACATTTGCCAAGTGCCACCAAGCCTATTTTGATAGAGGTTGCCATTTAAGCGCATAAACGTATATTATAGTGAGGTTCTTAACTAGTAAAGCATTAAAAATATAGCGATTAAGCTGATATTACTAGTGTAACTATGAAACTTCACTTGTATGTATGTGACTAATAAATATTTGTCAGCCACACCCCACATGTATGCACATAGTTGTTCCTCAGTAATAAACTAATACGGAGGGAGTAATATTTAAGGATGTTGGTAAACAATTGAGAGCATAGTTGGCATCTGTAGACTCAAATAAAATGTGTTTTTTACTAGTTGTAGTGAGCGTATGGTAAGTTACAAGAAGTAACTAGTAAGATGGTCACATTCTTGCAGGTTTTTGACTACTAAAGCACAAGCATTGTAGCGAGTAATCAAATATATCTGATTATTACTGAACTAATATCTGTTGTTGAGTTGATTATAGCAGAATTAAGGTTGTTGGTCCGTCAGTTGGCATATGCATTGTAGCATAACTGGATTCAAATACTGCGGGGGCATGAATTCAAATTACACAACTAACCCCTATACCATATCTTCCTTCATTAAACAAAATTCACGTTGGTTTGAAGAAGATAACATTAGTATTAAAATGCTTTGTCTTCACCTTTTATGGGGCCGGGCTGAGAGCCTGAGAGTGCTATAAAGGCAGCACAAACATCTCATATAGTATATCAAAACTCAAACCAATATCTTCCTTCATTAAACAAAATTGTCAACAATGACCATTCAACCCTCCATTATCATAGGCATCATCTTGTTTCTCTTCTTGTTGATGAAGCTCGTTAAAAAGAAAAATTCAACTAAATCATACCGACTACCACCTGGCCCAACCCCTCTCCCCTTTCTTGGTTGCATGATCCAATTACTTCTAAACAAACCCATCTTCCGATGGATCCACAAGCTCATGGACGACTACAACTCCTCAATCATTTGCCTTCGTCTAGGTCCATCAACCCATGTCATTGCAGTAACTTGCCCAACTATTGCATGTGAGTTTCTCAAAACACAAGATGAAGTATTTGCTTCAAGGGCGGAAACCATATCAGCTTATTTGATAAGTAACAACTATCGTGCAACCATCATGTCTCCTTTCGGAGACCAATGGAGAATGATGAGAGGATTCCTGAATGAAAACATGCTCTCATCATCGGCTAACAAATGGCTCCAACCAAGACGAAATGAAGAAGCTAATCACTTGCTTTGTTACATAAGCAATCAAATTCAGAAACAAAACACGCCAACTAAAGGTGCACTCATTAATATTCGATTTGTATGCCAACATTTTTGTGCAAATGTGCTCAAGAAGTTGATTTTTGGGAAAAGATTCTTCGGGGAAGGGCATGAAGATGGAGGACCAGGTGATGAAGATATTGAACATGCCTCTGCCCTTTTCACCATCCTAACGTATCATTATGGGTTTTGCATCTCTAATTATTTCCCATGGTTGAGAGGGAGAACAGATTTTGATGGCCATGAAAAGATCATGAGGGATGCCATTAAAATTGTTCAAAAGTATCATGATCCTTTGATCGAGGAGCGAATACAAGCATGGAAAAAGGGAGCTAGAAATGAAGTGAAGGATATACTTGATAAACTAATAACACATGAAAATTCAAAACTTACACCTGAGGAGATTAAAGCCCAAATTCTTGTAAGACTCTTTACATCTATACTTTTTGCATGTACCCATTGACTTTAAATACACACACATACACATATAACCTCAATTCCAAATGAAGGTTTATTGTTGAGGTCTACTTAGAAGGATATTTAAGAAAAGAAAAAAAATTATAAATTTTCCATATTTTAATGACAATTCCTACTTTCAAGAAAATAACCATCAAGTCTGCACATTATAGAAGAAGCTACATTTATATCCGCTTATTTGGGAAGTACATCATTTACCATGAGGTTGCCCCTAGTGGGCAAAGAGATTATTTCCTGTAAAATTTTGCAGTAGAAAATTTTTGTCATACCTTAGACACATTAAAGACAATTTCTCATTAAAAACCTATAAATTTCTTGTAATGTAGGAACACGTATGCGAAGAAATCCAGGAATCCCTAGGTTTTAATAAAATAATAGTGATTTTTACACATTCTTCCAACAATGTATATTATACGGGTGGTGATATCCTGACACCCCCATAGGGGGTGTTTGCAATGATTGGGTGCATCGGACGGTTGTACTGTCTACTTTACGGTTTGTATATTTTGACTAATATAGGTAGGTCCCACTTTTTAGAGGGTGTTAGGATAGTATGACCCATATTATACACATACACGTGGTCTAGTTACATGAAAGGCCTATTACTCTACATGATGGTTTCCAATGTTTTTGGACAGGACAACGAACATGTCATTTTAACGGGTTCATGGTCGCATCGGTTCAACGGGCTGGACTGGATATATGAACCGGATTATTTAATAATTAATATAATGAATATAAATATATATATATATATATATATATATATATATATATATATATATATATATATATATATATATATATATATATATATATATATATTTAAAAAAGATAAAAATATATATAAAACCGGTTTGATCACCAGTTCAATCACCAGTTTCCGGTTCAACAACCGGTTCGTCGGTACGACCATCAATTCGATGTCAAAATAATTCAAAGCAACAAACCCGGCCGGTTTGGGGTCCGGTTCCCAGTTCGACCTGTCCAACCGGCCCGTCCGGTCCGGTTTTCAAAACATCGATGCTTTTATTTTTGAATTTCTTCAAATATAATCTATTATTCATTATTATTGAGTTCTGACTACAATTTCTTTTCTTTCTATATGTAGGAAATAATGATTGCCATAATCGATAATCCATCTAATGCAATAGAATGGGCGATGGCAGAAATGATTAGCGAACCTTTAATCCTAAACCGAGCAATCAAGGAGATAGACGATACTGTTGGTTGCAACCGACTTGTTGAGGAGTCAGATGTTCCACAACTTAATTACATAAAAGCATGCATTAAGGAGTCTTTCAGGCTACATCCTTTTTCACCCTTCAATGTTCCCCACGTTTCACTCAAGGATACTGTTGTGGCCGGTTACTTCATACCCAAGGGAAGCCATGTGCTACTTAGTAGGCTAGGGTTGGGAAGGAATCCTAATGTGTGGAACGATCCAATGCAGTTCGATCCAGATCGACATCTAGTCAACATTGAAAAACAAGTGGTTCTTTCTGATCATGACTTGAGGATACTTTCATTTAGTACAGGGAAACGTGGTTGTCCGGGAGTTATTTTGGGATCAACCATTACTACAATGTTGTTAGCTAGAATGATTCAAGGATTTGCATGGGAGACACCACACAATGAGCCAAAGATTAAGCTTGTTGAAAATCATGATAATCTTCACCTGGCTAAGCCACTTGTAGCTGTTGCTAAGCCTCGACTCCCACAAGAAATCTATCCTACATCCTGAAAAAGTCAATATCGGTGTTATATGTTGATGTGTACGGGAATTATTGGTTCTACTTTTATGCATTATGTTAGCTAGAATAAAGGGTAGAGGGGGATGCTCCCTACCCATATTTCTATAGTTATCCATGTAATCCATTATATAAGGGTTCTTCTCTTTATTTATGAATAAGAAACGATTATGCTTTGAATATCCTACTAAAGTTCTTCCAAGTCCCTTTCTTTATTTCTTTCGCCATTGATCGGCTAGGTTCTTGTCAATAGGTATCTAGAGCTAACGATCCTATGAATACCCGTAAGTGTTCCAATGCTGAATTCCAAGCCAAAACTGATCAAAAGCTCGTCGCTCACGATGCAATGCTCGAGCGAATCTTGACAGAGCTTCAAGGTCTCTTCGCTGCCATTCGTGACCAATAGAGAGGATATACGCCACAGATGACCTTAATAATATCCGTAATGATTCGGTTGAGTACGACAGGATGTTACATTTCTTTTCTTGTAAACGAGTGGTTGGTGGTTCTTTTAATCATTCATGTGAAATGTATGTTTTTAATATTATATTTATATTGTATAGTAACATATTATCTTTATAACATTTGTTTTTTTATGTCACTAGGTACTTATTCGATAACTGACCGCCTCAATCTCAAGAAGTTAGAAGATCTTCTAGTTGCGCTTTCTTTTGGGTATATACAAGAATGAAATTGGGTGGAGTGAAGATATAGTTCAAGCTCACTTACGCGTGACTGCGGCACTTCATTCAGAATGTAAATATTTTAGTGCAACATTTCATTGAAGGTAAAAATCATGTTAGTTGAATTATTGCTTCTTAATTTAATCCATTTAACTTTAGTTTCTTTATTTTATAACTTTGGCTAATACTTCTTAATTATTTTATAATTTTTCTGTAGCAACCATTGGGTTCTTTTCATCATTTCTGTATCGGAAAAGAAAGGATATATATTAGATTCGATAAGGTCTAAGAAAATGACACCATAACACTATCCTTTATGCGAACAACTTAAAAAGGTTTTCGGAAAATTTTAATTGGAGTTTACTAAGGTAAGATTTGTTATCCATTTTTTATTGTTAGCTTAATGTTATTAATAAGTTTTTCTTCTACTCTCATGTAGAGCTTGCAACAAAAAGGGCGATGGGAATGCAGATATATTAGAGCATGGGGTGTCTTAACGCAAAGCTACAGATTATTACTAATGTTTGCCTCAAACCATATAGACATAGTTTGTATTAATTGAAAATGACAATTTTGGGCAGAAGTTATATTCACCACATGAATCGTCTTAATCCCCTAAACTAGTTAGACTCGACACGACTCATTGACTAGCAATAATATGTCTTACAATAATTATATCAATTAATTTAATAATTACTCAAATGAACAATTATGGGTACAAATTATGTTTACCATACGACCGTTTTAACCCCTATACTAATTAGGCTCAGCACAATCGTTGACTCGCAATAATATGTCCCACAATGATTCACCAAATAACTAGCAGGGTACCCGCGCAATGCGGCGGCGGGTACCCAGTGACTAATTTTGTGGCGCAAATGTTTTTCGTAAAAGTATAAACGAAAAAGAAATGAGAATGTCGGATTATTTGTGTTTTTGGGCTGGAAATATTGAAAGTAAAAGGATGCCACAAATTTTTGTTAGTTGCATTATATGAATATCCGAATTTCTTTTGGTTAATTGGTATTATTTCGTGGTTGTTGATATAGGCTCGAGTTTCTGTTAGGGTGTGTCTCAATCTTAAAAACTATAAGCTTGGTTTCGGTTTATTAATGATCGTTTTCTGTGGTTTCAAAGTGAGCAAGTCGGCTCGGTTTTTCGGTTTCACAGATATTTTGAACACCCCTATCCATAAAGTTTACCTTTATATAAATCATATAGTAATTTTGAACAACGAAAAAACGTTGCTTACTAAAGTTATTGTTAGAAAAAAAATATATAAATGAAAAATATTTTATCGCTACAAAATTTATTCACAGGGTGAGCAAGTGTTTTTCATTTATATGTTTTTCATAAACAATAACTTTACGTCTTTTAATTTCTGATGAACTACGTATTTTAATTTACTACATCTTTTTAAAATAAATGTAAGAAAATTCATATTGGAACAACTTTAACTCTTTAACCAGGAACACTGTAGTTCATTCTACAGTGCATGATAAACATTTGCTCGCCACAAAATTTAGTCAATGCGTACTCGCCGCTGCATTGTGTGGTACCCTGCTAGTTGTTTACTAAACCTTTATTAATTTTGGATATTAATCAGATCATTGATTGACATGTTTAATTGTATGTTTAAAAATATCCGTCATTATTTTGTTGGTGATAGGAGATATACCAATTCCTTTACGAATCAATAGGTCATGGTCACATTGATTTACATATAAAATTAATTATTGGGCATATCAGTTATGTTTCTATTAGTAATTCTTTTGTTTTTCATTTTCATATCAGAATAAAGAAGATGTACAATATGTTTTGATAGTTAACGATTTAATAATATTTGACCCAATGTTAGAAGCCCAAATAATAGTCCAAACCATTTAACAAAAATCGGTTTCATAGATATAGTGTAAACTTAAAACACTCTCTTCACTCACAAAAGGAAAAAGCACAACAACTCACAGACACTCTCTCGAACAAAATCAGCCCCCATCCTTGGTTTTTCTATCAACCGAATAACAAAAACATCAACAAAAATCGTTCCTTGATTTATTCTTTGATCATAACCGAATCAAACAAACTCTATATGAATAACAAAAAACATACCCTACTGATTTGAATCTATCTATAAGCGTGGACCACGCCAATGGCTTCAAGATCCGTTAAGGGCCTCGGGTAGGTGGTTTTTGTTGTTTTTCGTTTTTGGTAGACCGAATATAAGTAAGAATGAAACTGTTATGTTTTGTTCTTTCTAAAAACCATTCGAAATTAAAACAAGGTTATGCTTCTAGAGGATCTATGACAAGTTTGGTTTAAAAACCTAAGATCTTTTCAGATCTGTGAATTTGTTTGAGCAAATCTGAGATCCGTTTTCGTAAACTAAACAAATCCTTCGATCTTTCTGAATAAACCGAGTAACAAAAACACAAGAAGACCAAAACTCTTATGGTGGTGCCTGTAGGATAATCTTGATGGGTCGAGTGATGGAGCGGATCATGGATCGGGGCAGTTGTCACAGATGAGTATGTTGGTATGGATCTCAGCTAGTGGGTTACCAGATCCGACCGACCCACTTCGACCAGTTGTTTGTTGATTGAGGAGGAAATCTATTTGTACATTGTGCTTTACATTTTGTATTAATTGGTGATGGGGTGTATTAATTAATAGCATTAATTTTTGTAAGTCTGAAAATGAAATTGGGTGCATTAAAGTATTGTACACTATGCTTAATTATTTGTTTTGGTCTGAAAATTTTGGTCTAAAAATTTTGAAGAGAGAGATTCATTCCTCTATTATAAGTAGTATAGATTATACTAAAACATTAAAATCAAATAAATGATATGCATTAAAAATCATATGAATTAATGTTTGACAAATAAAATAAAATCCGTAAACCTGATCAAACCAAATATATCTTTTACTGGGAGAGATTACAAAAAGATTAGCTGCGCATCATATTTGTAGACATCACGGATCTGCTATGCATGTTGAATAATAAATGACGGCTCAAAATTCTTTCTTCTGTATGTGACCAATTCTGTGTCGAATGGGATGAAATCAAATATGGGATGGGTCCCTGAATGTTATAATAAAATGACAGCTCAATCTTCAAATGTTTGAATGGGGTCGAATGTATATATTAAAAAAAAAGGTCGGCTACTGTGGCCACAGGAAAACCAATTCATCCCTTGATATCAATCGTACATCTATATTTATAATAATAGGATTTTCACCACAAACCTCAATCTTTGTCACTTTTAACCAATTTTTAACCACAATTTCACACAAAAACATGTAACACATGTGACACCTTCCCCAACTTAAAGCATTGCATTGTCCCTAATGCAAAAACTTTAAGTTGAAATTTTGGTTAAAAATCACTTTGACAAACTCACACAACACAAAAACCTAACTCACTTTCGTAGGAATTACGATTTCATTTAGCGTATGCAACAAGCCTTTTAAACCACCCGGTAGCCCGAGTGGACGAGTTTAGTCTCGTGAGGGTTTGTAGTGAACACACCCATAAAGTTTTTAACACACACAAAAATAAGAAAATAAAAAGAAACATAAATTAAAAAGAACATACACACACACTACAACCCACGGGTTGCCTCCCGCAAAGCGCCAAGTTTACCGTCGTCAGCCCGACAATACCTGGTATTAGTTTCACGGTGGTCAGATAGAGCATTTACCAAACGAGTTGCCTTGACGCAGTGAAACTTTACGGGTCCATGCCATATCTCTCTTTTCAAACACTTTATGAATATTAGTTTCCCTTATGCAGAAGAAGTGGTTATGCTTTGAAACCCATACTCGTCTTTTCCTTTTTCTTTGGCTTGATGCACTACGAACCTGTTTCACACGGGCCTTCTTGCTTGCATCCTTAATCAACTTACCACAATTTAGCACTTCATGAAACTACTTCTCTTCTTTGCACAGGGGTTCTCTCAATTTACGAACTCCTACTCGTTCTTTCCTATGAACTTGCTCAAGAATAATATGAAGGAGTGCCCTGTTATAGTTCTTATTACACCGCTCAACAACATAATGATTTTCTATTAGTAACAAACTTGCTTGTGCTTCCCCCTTTGTATAAGTTGAGTCACCCATACCAAATTTCTTGATTAATACTTGAGGCACATGTGGTGGGTTTGGGTCGATATGGGGGCCCTCGACTTCTTCCTCATTGCGATATTGTTGTTCTTTCATGAATTTGAACACTCATCTTCATATAGCGAAGGAGCGAACAAATCCTCATCTTCTTTTGATTTTTTTATCATCAATTAATGAAAGAGTTGGTTCATTTAAAGTTGGGAGATAAGGTGTGGTATTAGTCTCCACAACTCCCTCCCCAACTTTAGGGGGAACCAATTCTTCACGATGATCTTTTACCGGAAAAATGAGGTCATCAAATGAATTCTAATTAACATCAATATTATATCCATCTTCTTCATCTTCATCTTCATCATCAAAATCAAACATGGTGACGCCTTGAGATTCATATGTTTCTTGCCTATTAAATTAATCTGCCAACAGATCCACATGTGTCTCAAGAGCTGCAATACTAGCGTGTCTTTGATTTGCCTCTCTGTTGGATTCTATCATTGAAATGAGCTTATCCAATTTTTGGTCAAGATACGAGAGATGGTTATCACCTTGACCTTGGCCTTGATGGTCATATTGTTGAGTTGGTCTCTGTGGTTGATCGAATAAACTAGAGCTCTCATATGAAGGATGATAATATTGACCACCATATTCCCCTCGATACCTCGTGTAATCTTCCATCTCAATATTGTAATTAGCATGATATGTGTTATGCTCATAATCATCATATTGAGATTGATAGTCATATGTCTCAAGTACTCGCTCCTTCCTACTTGATTTCTCCTCCGGATAATTTTCATAAGAATGAAATGGATTCCCACAAGTCCAACATGAATCCATAGAAGCTCTAGGTTAAACAAATGATGAAACTGACTATGCGAGATTACCTAGAAATCTCGGGATCGTAAACTAACGGTGATGTACGTCCCGATCTACGCGTGCGCATACAATAACCTGCACACTCACAACCAACAAAACAAAACAGGCAAACAAAACAAGAGAAAAAGAAAATCTTTTTGTATTTTTGATTTTTAAAACTATTACCAAAAACTTAAACTAAAAGCGCACTCACTCCCCGGCAGCGGCACCAAAATTTGACCGATGTCGTTGTACCGATAAAAAATAAACCTAATTACCTTATACTAGATAGGGCAAGCGGGTATCGTATCCACGAGGAGTATGTGGTTTTAATTTAAGTTTTGGGGTGATCACTGATCAATAAAAGTTTTGGTTTGTTTAAAACTTAATAATAAAACTACTAATTAACTAGAAAGCGAATAAGCAATAAAAAGATAAATAAGCAAATAAAAATAAGATTCGTAAACAGTTGAGTAAAAAGCAATCCTTCCCGGCTCCGGATATATTGATATGACTAATTTACGGATTATTACTAATGTTTGCCTCAAACCACATAGACATAGTTTGTATTAATTGAAAAGGACAATTTTGGGCACAAGTTATATTCACCACATGAATCGTCTTAATCCCTAAACTAGTTAGACTCGGCACGACTCATTGACTAGCAATAACATGTCTTACAATAATCCTATCAATTAATTTAATAATTACTAAAATGAACAATTAAGGGTACAAGTTATGTTTACCATACGACCGTCTTAATCCCTATACTAATTAGGCTCGGCACAATCGTTGACTCGCAATAATATGTCTCACAATGATTCACAAAATAATTATACTAAAACATTAAAATCAAATAAATGATATGCATTAAAATCATATGAATTAATGTTTGACAAATAAAATTAAATCCGTAAACCTGATCAAACCAAATATATCTTTTGTCGGGAGAGATTACAAAAAGATTAGATGCGCATCATATTTGTAGACATCACGGATCTGCTATGCATGTTGAATAATAAATGACGGCTCAAAATTCTTTCTTCTGTATGGGACCAATTCTGGGTCGAATGGGATGAAATCAAATATGGGATGGGTCCCTGAATGTTATAATAAAATGACAGCTCAATCTTCAAATGTTTGAATGGGGTTGAATGTATATATTAAAAAAAAAGGGTCAGCTACTGTAGCCACAGGAAAACCAATTCATCCCTTGTTATCAATCGTACATCGATATTTATAATAATAGGATTTTCACCATAAACCTTAATCTTTGTCACTTGTACGCATATGGCCCCTGAGCTTGCGTTATAATTCAAACTTGGTCCTTGACTTCTTTTTCATTTTTCCTGCCGTACAAATATGTGTTTCATATTATGAAACTTGAATGGTTTGTACGGACTAAGCCCCTAAGATTCCATCTTGATTTAGCTTTGGTCCATTTCTTCATTAAAACTTCATGCGACTTAAACACTTTTGGACCCTCATCATTCTTTTTATTATTACTTCAAGTCCTTGAAATAAATAAACCTTAATATCAACTTGTCTCTTTCAGCCCCTGGACTTCAACTCCTTCCCGCCCAAGGTATAAGTTTAGCTCCTTTATGCACATAGCCTACATAATCACAAACACCCTCAAAGTACATGTATAACAACGAATAACAATGCAATAATGCGTAATTAACATGCTATGAGGTGTATGTAAAATACACCGATCAGGAGCTTACTGAGTGTTCCTACCACCCTACCGGGAACACCTAAGAATTTTCTAAGGCCAGAAGGTATAGTTGAGGTTTATACGACAGTTCACCTTCACCCGTGTAATTGTCACACATCTATCTTCTCAACTTGGCAGATAATCCAACATGTCTTCCGAGCGGTGTCCCAGTAAATTGTAATTGCTTATATATAGGGAGTACCAGCGGCTAACCCACCATAATTAGAACTTCCGTGGCACATCTCGGTATTCGATTATCTAACCATTATCATAGAGGGTGATAATACTTAACAGTTTAGGCGGGGTCATGATCCATCGTAATTGCTTATATATAGGGTGATCCATCGTAATTGCTCATATATATGGTGTACCAGCAGCTAACCCACCATAATTAGGACTTCACATGACACAACCCAATTCATATATCCCTCTATGGTCCATTCTTAGCACCTTAATATCCTTAGCTCTTAGTAACATGATAATTACTCACCTCCTAGAAACTATCAAGGCGTGCCTTAGAATTTTATATATAAGGTGTACCAACGGCTAACCTACCACTTGTAAGTCAAACCACAACATCCTAAGTTTTACTTATCAGGTCACACATTTTGCTAT
The DNA here is from genome assembly GCA_021014915.2 of Artemisia tridentata subsp. tridentata. Taxonomy (NCBI): domain Eukaryota; kingdom Viridiplantae; phylum Streptophyta; class Magnoliopsida; order Asterales; family Asteraceae; genus Artemisia; species Artemisia tridentata. Next base: position 16,380,835 of record CP139509.1, read on the forward strand.
TCCTTAGTCCTACTCACATATAAGACATACACAGATAGCACAACATATTAATCACGCACTTCACATGGAGTTTATTAAAGGTATACCCTAGGAATTCTCGAGGTGCATCGTAAAAGTTTATATATAAGGTGTACCAGCAGCTAAGCTACCACTTTATAGCTACACCCAGCCAATTTCTAGGACCAGATAACAAATTACATGATCAACACATAATTAAGCACATATCAATCAAATTTTCCCATAAGGCACCTACTCGAGTTCATTTAATTAATTAATTATCATTTTGACCATGCACATAATCCCATGTATTAATTAAGCACTTAGAACCATGGTTGCAGAACTTGCTAGGCGCTACCAACTCGGCCAACCCGGGAGTTGTGAGTACTCGGCCTAAGTGGGGGAGTATTCAGGGGGTTAAATCGGCCTAGGCGGGGAGTACTCAGAGTATTCGGCTGAATTGACTATCTCGGTGACCTAACCAGTAATGAGTACTTGGTGAGTACTTGGTCAACCCGGATGAGTTTTGTAACATTGATTAGAACTCACATTGATCTCACAGAAGCCTTTTTAATAGCTTCCTGATGTCCCTTGGGTCACAATGCTAACTCCTGTAGCACATAACTTGGCCCTCAATAATATTCTGATCTTATGAAATGTGCTTTGACAACTTAACTAGTTGAGGCCAGGATACTTTGAATCGTATGGTTCAAATAGTTCATCATCATCTTCATTTTCCTAGATATTATGAACTATACGTACCGTACAAAGTATAACTTTGAATCGTACGGTGCGTATGGTTCATCGCCTTCATCTTCCTAGAAATTGTGAACTATATGTATCGTACGAGGTATAACCTTGGACTGTAGAGTGGATATGGTTCTTACTGGGTATCTCATTTTTTATCCAATCTCAGTTCGAATCATTTCTTAAGGTTTAATCTTGTCTACTAGACAATCTAACTCTCTATTCTATTTTATCAATCGGTTTCTTAACATCAAAATACCATGTAATCATTAATCCATCCTTAGATCAAGATTTTGGCAAAAACACCATTAATCTCATTTTGTGTTCTCAATCACCATCTAAATCTCAAATAATCATAATTCTTACTGGAACAGGGGTTGTCTTAATAAACCATGAAATCAAGATCAACCCTTTGATCAAAACCATGATCAATAGTCTAAAACTCAAAATCAAAACACAACATGGGTCAAGACTTCTACCTCTACTCAAGAAGAGGTTTGATCACCAGGAATCCACTAGATTTTTGCTGAAATCTTGAAGCCTTCTTGCTCAGCAACAAATTTGTGGAAAACTAGAAGGGGGGTTGAATAGTTTTTACCGTTTTAAAATTAATTCGCTTTGTATACTTAATGTGATTTCAAAGTAAAGTGAACAATCAAGCACACAAACGAGTAATATAAGTAAAGAAGTAAAGAGAGGAAATATCAAATCACACAACACAGATGTTTATAGTGGTTCGGCTACAAGGACTCTCTTCCTTGACCTACTCCACTCCTCGAGCCTCTAACTCGAGAGTTTTTCTTCACTAAGAAACAAGCTCCCTTCTAGGCGGAGAAAACCTTTACACGTCGCTTACTATTTATCCGGTACTAAGCTAAACACTAGGTTCTTTACAAGGGTACAACCACTCCCGTTGGTTCTTTACAAGGGTACAACCACTCCTGTTGGTTCTTTCACAAGGGTACAACCACTACTGACACACTTTGTATTTTAAGGACTAAAACACTAACCAAACTCTACTGAATAAATGATACAAACAATGATGTGTGAACTAAAACAAAATCACACAGACTTTATACTAAAAGGATAACAACAGAAGGTTGATCCTTATATGCTGTGATCTTCTTTGCTACAAAAGGAAAGATCAATGAAATGAAAGAATGATATGGGTTAGTGATATGTAAATGAATGAGTATGTATTTAAGCTATATGAGTGATAAGAATGCCCAAATGATCAGCTTGCTATTTATAGGCAAACTGATCCAATAGTTGGCGGATCCCAAAAATTGGATCCGCCCTTGTATGGATTTGGATTCGCCATGTCAGGCCAGCTAAGAGATCTTCATATCTTTCCAAATCTTGCACAATATTTCCATATCTTCAAATGTCAATTTTTTGGCTTGAAGATCTAAACAAAATATCTCAAAATCTTTCTAAGATTATGTTCATGATGCATGCCATGATGTCATCCTAATATTTAAAAAATAAAGTTTCTATTTTAAGGAATAAACTTGTAAATGTATGTAATGTTATCCCTAGTAGACTTGTAATGTGTAAATGTGTTTTTAAAAGACTTATCACTATAAATGTAAAAGGATTATTATTATATTTTTGCTTTTGCTTAAAGATAAACTTTGTATTTGTCATTAACAAAATTAAGCAAAGATCGTAAAATATAAATAACGTTTTTAGGACGATATTTGTATTAACAATCTCCCCCTTTTTGTTGATGAAAAAACATAAAGTGTATTTTTAAGTAAAGAACTTCAATAAAGGATGAGTCTTTTAAAATATAGATTAAGTTAGTTTATGCAAGTTTAATGTACTGTGATGTTTCACAGTGATGAGAACTTAATCCTTTCTCCCCCTTTTTGTCGAAACAAAAAGAAGATATGCGTAGCGGAATGTGATTTTGAGAACTTTAAAGCTCCCCCTTGATTTATACTCCCCCTAAATGGAGTGCCAAGGATATGATGTATGATCCTACAAAACAAATGGTTAGAATATGATATGCTCCCCCTTGATGTATACTCCCCATTGCTAGAGTACCAACGTATACATTTTTAGAGTATGAGATGCTATAAAAGAAAAGTTAGTAATGAACAACTTCAATCAAGAAGCAAAATGCATATGCAATGGTCAACCAAACAAGAAAGGTCAACCCATTTGACTTAAAAAAGTCAAAATGAAGTGTCTGATCAAAATTTAGTACCTAATGTACATTTGATCAAAGCATTATGTGAAGTTAAAAACAACTATACTATGATGTTAGTAATCTAAAATGAGATAATATGCTTAATGTTGATCACCCACAAGCATTAAAACATAACGTTCATTACTTGGAAAAAATGATGTTACATTTAAACAAAGAAAATAAATCCTAAAAAGAAAAATTCTAAAACAACATCCTAAAAGTTCCTATAGGAGGAAACTTAAGAAGCTCCTATTGAGGAGGATGAGAGATTGAATTGAGATGCTCGAGAATGTGGTTCAAGATGAACCTCATTTCATTTTGGAGCTCATGGACCAAAATGTTGGTCCTTTGGGCCAAATGAGCGGTCCTCTCACATTGAGAGCAATCATGTCTTGGAAAACCAGGAGGAAGGGTAGGCTCATTGTTTTGTGGTGGTGGTGATTGGTTTCTTGATGGTGGTGGTGGTTGTTGGAGAGATGATGGTGGAATTGGGATGGAGTTCATCAAGATGGTTTGGAGATCCATTGCTTCATCAAGGCGGGAATCCACCATATTAGAGAGAGCATGGAGGTGGGCGAGTTCCTCGTTGATCACTTCTTGGGTTTGTGGCTCATTTATCCACATTGCCTCATCAATGACAATTAGTGTGGATGTGGGTGAGAGAGGTTGTGTTTGAGGTTGAGGTGGTGGTGCATCACGATATAGAGGATCGTGGATATCCTGATAAAGCGGATGAAAAAGCATGGGTTCTTAACCTTCAAAGGTCATGGGTGGAGGATTGGTTGACCTTGGTGGATGGTCTTCCAAGTCATCAAGATATGGATGTGGTGATGTAGGTGAAGTTCTAAAAAGTTCCAAGGGCTGTTGTTGAGGTGAATGTGGTGGTGAAGGTGATTTACTAGGTTGAGTTGGAGCAGGAGGTGGAGTTTTAGCAACAGGTGTGATTGTTGGTGGTGGTGTGGAGATAGTGGTGTGAGATGGTGTTGGAGTAGCAAGATTGAGAAAATTCTCATTTGCGATTGGTGAAGAGATGTTAAGAGGGGATGATTCCTCCTCTGATGAGTTAGCTAAGTTTATGAAGCAACAAGGCTTAACACTAATAAGAGCAGTTCTTTTTGGGGGTCTGCTAGTAGATGAGTTACTTGATTTTGTCATGGTTAAGATTGATAATGTAGCTAAGAAGTACAAGAGAGATATGTAGAGAAGATGATGAGTGAGTGAGTTTTGATTGAACTTGAACTTCCTAATTTATAGACAGTGAGATTTTTGAAGTTTGTGTTTGGATTTGATGTGAATCCTATGGAGAATGTTGGTTCCTAATGATTTGGAACAAAAATTTATGCTAGTCACATCATTTAAGTCAAACCATAGAGCTCAAGTTGAGTGAATTGTAGAAGATTTGAAGTTAATGCAAAGAGTGAGTGGAAAATCTGTTGATATGATGTTCCCACGGATTTGACGGATCCCAGAAAAGGGTTCCTTGCTTGTATTGGAAAGGTAACTCACATGAAAATTTTGAAAATTCAAATTTTGGTGGGAAATTGATTTCTTATGGTTCTAAGGGTTTCCTAAAACATTCTAAAGAGTCTAATGATCAGTAAAGAATTCCTAAAAACTATAATCCAAAACCTAACTATCGGGATTAGTCGGGAATTTTTGAAAAATGTTACTGTTGGCACCTGCGGATCCAATTGACAACAAAGACGGATTCAAAATTTAGGAGCCGTCGAACCCGCAGGTTCAGGAATGGCGCAGCCAAAGGAAACACTAGGCGGATCCAAAATTTGGGATCCGCCAAATCTGCCATATGGAAAGTCAGTTTCTTAACAGAACATATGTCGAATTTTTCGTTTCTCGGTCAAAACCCGAAAAATCTCCTAAAACATATGTAATAGCTAATATGTGATACAAATATACTAAATATATAGATTCTAACACACGTATACACATAGATTAATCCGATCATTATATGTTACCATAAAGGGAGTTAAGCCAAACGGGGGTTTAATCTTGGAAAATTGATAACAACATGTGTTATTGCCCTGCAATGTCAAGTTAGTTTACACATATGTCAAGTACTAACATAATGTCTTAAGAAACATACATGTTCAACACATCACTGTCTAATAAAGTCTAAAACCAAACACTCCCTTCACTTTAACTTCTTGCTCAATTTCTTGTAACCCTTGTGAAGTTTCACGATCCAACGCCCCAAGTTCTTCACCATTCCTTTGGTTTGCTGAAATTCTGCCGATTCATTTGGGATTGGTGGAAGTTGACTTAAGTACTCCAGTGGAGAGATCCTAGAGTTGGGCAAACCATCATCTTCGCTCATTGATGATGATGATGATGATGTAGGAGGATGAGGACGTTTGCCTTTTGCAACCGCTACCCTATGATCACTTAAAGGAACAAAGGTGTATGGAATCTCGGTATAGTCGGGAATAAATCCTAAATCAATTCTAGGAATGTGTGCAAAAGCTTTGTAGAGACGGGTCAAAAGCATCCCGTGGGGCATTGCGGTGGTACCTTGAACCGGAATATCGTCCATTCGCTTGGCGATATAGTATGCAAGGTTGAACGGTTGATGGTTTGACACACAATACATCATGTAGCAAAGGCTAGCATTGATGTGGTCCCTATTTCCTATTGTGATTATGACATTTTCCCTTAAAACTTCCTCAAGCTTCTTAAATTGAGGCTTAAGTTCATTAAGTTCCATGGCAAATGGGTCTCTATCTACTTGACGACCTCGATACACCCTAGTTTGGTTATTCCTAGGTAAAAAGAGATGCTCACGAATGGTTTCTTTTGCAATCAATGGTGTGGCATATGGTGTCGTACGATCAAGGTTAGACTCTAGAATGGTTAACGACCACTTGTCAGAATAGAAACAAGTTCTTGGCTGGTCCATTTACTAGTCCTCAGTTTATGCATGAAGATTTGGAACAAATCCATCCAGATGATCTTGAAGAGATGGACTTGAAGCGGCAGATGGCAATGTTGACCATGAGGGCAAGAAGATTTTTAAAGAAGACTGGAAGAAACCTCAAGGTCAATGGGCAGGATAGCTTGGGCTTTGACAAATCCAAGATTGAATGCTACAACTGTCACAGGAAAGGTCACTTTGCAAGAGAATGCAGAGCACCAAGAAGTCAAGATTACAAGACTGGAGAGAGCTCTAGGAAAGCTGGAGTAACAACAACTTCTACAACTTTTGGTGTCTCAATGTGAAGGTCTTGGTGGATATGACTACAGTGACCAAGCAGCTGAAGGACCAAACTTTGCACTTATGGCCTACTCTTCTTCATCAAGTTCTGATTTTGAGGTATCTAATGAGTCTGGTTGTTCATTTAAATCTCGTTAAGATTGTAAGATCCTACGAAAAACCGCTATGATAATCATTATTAATTTATACTAACCTCGAGTTAATGTCTAATAGAACCCATTTTCACGGGAAAATTAAAATTTTTTTTTTCTCACCACAACACAACTTCACAACGATTAACGAATATCGGCACTAGCTCTCGACAAGCGTTACGAAACATATCTATTCCACAACAATTACTAGTTCACAAATCGCAAATATAACTAATTACAAATAAAGCCACCAAACTTATAACTATACATTAATCACAACTTATCTAAATATAAATCACTAATTACAATTAAATTACACTAAACTCTCTTCACCAAAATACAAACCAATCGGACCAAATTATTCCAGGCCCAACACCACCCCAAATTTACACACATCTAGCCCAACTATCACATTCAATTTTCTTAGGCTATTTCAGTTATAAACCGACAGCTAAACACCACCAAAAACACGACTCATGCTTATTAATTATACACGCGACACACCTATATTTGTAACTCACTTGAATCACCACTCATCGGACCATACCCACGCTAAATCCCAGCCCCGAATATCAAAGATTACTATAATAATTCAAGCTCATTTTGCTGTCCCATTTTAACCCAAACCAACGAAAGAAGTCCATCGAAACACAACCATTCCTAAATCCGACCTTTCATGCAAACTTTTCAAGACTTTTACTAATATTCTTTCACGTGTAAAAAGGATGTTAGAATCACAAAAGACCAAGCTAGTACACTAGCCTTATTCTTAGAAAAACAATAAGAACTAGAAACGTGTAAATCAGTAAGACATGCATAACTATAGTCCAACAACAAGGGACAAAATACCACCAAACTCTCAAGATATTTTTTAAAGACACGCCACCTCTCCAACAAAGAACAGTAGAAGCAAATAATTGAGAGCAACGTGTATACATCTTCTTCTATAAAACAACCTACCACCCTCTATACTACTCTCATTCTCCTTCCTTTCACCCTCACTAATCTCCTTAAAAGACCAGCCACTTTAGTCGAAACTCAGAAAAACAATCAAGCGAAGCAGAAACCTGTGAAAATGTAATTCGAACTCAGTTGGTAAATTGTTTACTTCGCCCTTGTAATTTCAGTCGAACCTCACTGTTTTTCTTTACCACCTTTCACCTTCACTATCTCTCACTCATTTTCAATCACCTACAATGCATGCTACTGTCCTTTGATCCAGTTTTGCTAAGTCCTGCAGTCCAGAAGCTCTCAAAACAATCGGGTGCATAGTTCAAGTCGAAGGATGATATATTAGTCGATACGGGTTGAGCTTGAATACGTTCCTCGTATCTCTGTCCATAACCCACGTCTATAACCTCTTCTCGAATCACTAGTAAGTGTTATGAAAGCCATTTGCATCCATTGATACATGTAATATAACCCATGCATGCATCTTTACGATTTAGTCAATACGTACATATTTATTTTAAATAGCTACATTTACTCTATAATACTCGCACATGATATTTTATATATTCAAAGTCTGAGAAACTAGAAAAACAGCACTCTCACGTTAGGGGTTTAAGCGCATGCATGTAATATTCATACTTAGCTCACCCATAACAACTAAAAATGGAAAACATTTAGAAAAATATTAAGTGCTTCGTTTGTATAATGCAGTTCTAAGCTGCTCTAAACGCGACCCCATATCTCACGAATCGAATTATTAAGCATGCGTTATTTTCCCCGACATATTTAACCACATGACTAACTATTAAGTTCATGAAGACAACTCTTAAAATAACTGCAACTCGACCTTTAAAACTTGTCAATATGAAACACATCAAAACTGTCAACACATACGAAGTAAGTTGTTAACCCATTAAACCATTCTTAAAAATTGTTAAAAACAAGCTGGCTCTTAAGAACTTTTATATATGAAAAAGAGTGATAAGTGAACTTTTGAATTAAAACCATGTTGAGACTTTCGTAAAACAAACCTGTACAAATATGACACCATCGAGCCCTTGGCTCAATGGTGGAGTCTGTAATAATCAAATCGATCCATCAAGGTTCAAATAGTGAAGAGTTTCATGATATAAGTATACATACTCTATGAATTATAAACCTGCTTGCTACGCCACCAAGTAAAAACCCAAACCCACGATTGGGCTAGCAAGCCCAATGACTACATCTACAAATACCACATATATGTTGGACTTTAAGGCCCAGTTGAAATTGGGTAGGAATCACTTTGAAAATTCAGCATGCATAAGGTTAAAAATATAGACTCTTAAACAGGATCAAAGGAAAATAAATAAAACTTTGTAAATCGTGAACTATGGACTAAATTTACAACGCACTTTCACATCGAGGGACTAAAACTGTCAACCCTCTAAAACAAGGACTAAATCTGTAAAAACAGAACATATAGGGTATTATTTGACAAATTATTGAATGCCAAGCCTTATGTGGACATATGGACAAATTTTGGACTATTATGGACTTTGGACTTAACCGAGGACTAACGACGTAACGCGACCACAGTTAGACTAAGAAGGATAAAATCTGAAAAGAACAAGGACCTATTTAACTTTACTTGACATTCTTAGCTTATTTTCATTTTGCACCCTTCATTTCATATGCATGTTTCATTTTAAGTTGTGCATTATTATAGTTTCGTTATTGGAAATATTAGCGACATCACTTTGCATATCAACTCCGCATGTTTTGATAAAGTAATATTTTGGATCGACTGAGATAAGAATCAAGATAATATTATAGATATATCATATTTTTAACTTGAGGCATTTTAGGCATATCACACATTCACATCACCGATCAAATCGTTATACGATTTATCCTTTCCACATTCGTTATTAGACATAAGTTAGAATCTTAGACTTCGCTTATACTCAGGTCTCGTATTGAAGAAGTTTTCATGATCGTTTACTTGGTCTTATAATTTCGTCTTGTCAGGATACGCTCCAGGTGAGTCGTGGCCCCTACTTTTCACACTTGTTTTTAATAACTCTTTGGGGGAGATACATGCTTTAACTGTTTTATACTACTTGAATTCTCTTATGATTTACTCGAAATTATCAACTATGCTTTACCTATTTGAATCATACTTGAAAAGAATATATGCTCAATATATGTGCAAATAGTTTGTCTATCTTAAACATGGAACTTGAAACATAACATCTCTGAAGTACTTGACGTAACATGATACTGAAATTCACCATATGTATTCATATAATAAATGAATGAACTGTTACTCGTTATGATATTTCTATATTCCATTAGAAATAATTGCCAAAGATCAGAATACGTATATTTTATGAACCTTGAGACCTATATTGCCTAAGCTTACTTTATTGCCAAAAAGTCCCTTTATCATGAGCCATTAATCACTGCGGTGAGCGCGAATATAGCAACAGCTTCGAAACCTGTTGGTGGACTGACAACCTATCCCACTAATACTAGGACGGAATGCTTAACCGCTAGTCGTATTAGTCGCGATGCGCTATATTTGAGAAAAATAGGAAGTGGCAAATCACCTATTACACGAGGGCATAAATTTTCATCATTAATTTGATGATCACCTCCGTTTATGCGGTACTTTGTTAACGTTTTGCGCGTCATGAGGCCGAAGGCAATATAACTTTATATATGAATGTTTCATATATATATATATATATATATATATCCTAGGATACAGCTGTATTAGAAGACCACCACTTTTCACAAATAGACTTCAGACTTTAGACTATTATTACTTTACGTGATATGATTATGAATCTCGTACTTGAACTTTAACTGTTATCATATGTGATTTAAATTGAGAATTCTATAAAGACAACTAAAAAGGCTTAGTATATAGTTACTTTCAAAAGTTAATCCAACATATCATTTCGAGCGTATAACAACGTAGCTCATATTCATCTATAATTTGAAAATTATGATCGTTTGAGGTCATACATGAATTACTTGTGAATTTTATTCAACATGACTTGTTATTTAATGAAGAACTACTATATATATCGACAATCATGATACACCTTTCAAATAAAGTTATTTTCTATAATCTCCACGAGCTCACCAACCATTGTGTTGACATTTTTAAGCATGTTTATCTCAGGTAATTAACGGAGCAGGACAAGACACGGAGCGGGCATCCTTTACTCTGATAACTTTAATGGTGTAAAATCAAATATGTCATTCCTCCCAAATTATCACATTTTCTCATGGGGTTTTCAGATCAAATAATTCACTTTTGTATCAAGAATATTCTTTGAATGACATATAACTTTCAAAACGCCCTTTCAGGGCCGTTTTCTGAGATTTAAACTTCGATCCTCACCGTAACACCCAAATTACTTTTCCGCTGCTACAAGCCAAATTTGGGGGTGTTACAGTTTGGTATCAGAGCCTATGGTTATAGAGAATCAAACGTTTTAAAACATCGAACTATAACCACACTTTCAAATAAATGATTTACACCTTATCATCTTATGCCTTCCGTGTCTGCAGATTGCCGTGCTCAATACATTACCTATTAAGATTATTTTGTACTAATCTTTACATGCTTAATGTTTATTCCTCACACATTACACACTATACTATTTCACACTCAACGTTATATATATACTCTCCAACTATTTCAAGTATCGTACCAACCATCTTTAATTATCTTAATCGCATCTTTATAGATGCGTGTGAAATCAATTTTACTGTACTTCCGGAAAATCCGCGCAGGAATTATTTTGTTAACTAGTATGAATATTAAATCAGAAATTCTTAAGCAGGATGGGTTGCGATGTCTTTATTTGAATGATTGGGATGCCTTTTATCTAAATAAAGAAATTGTAAGGCGCCGAACCATAAGTTTATATTTCCTTATTTACATTGTTTGGGACGCCTCTCTATGTAAATAACGAATTATAAATAAGTGGGCTTATTTATATCTGTAAAGGGGCACTAGTATGAAACCGATAACCATAAAAATTCATCAAACACACAGCGTAACTCTCATTAGAACCCTTAAATAGTGATACATAGTGATAGTATATGAATTCAAAGCAACACTCCTATCGTAATACTGTCTCTTACTATTCCAGCCACTTGCATTAACTATTTCTCACACAAAGACAAACAAGATTTCTCATCCCCTAAAAGCCGGGATATAGCAACTTTCTCTACATACACCGAATCTTCATTCAAATATCTCCATGTGAGAAATCTGTTATCGACAAAACTCTTTGTTTAACAAGTAGGTTACCCGCACAGATTTCTGTAAAATATCTAAATCTAGAAGAGTAATGAGTTCCTTTCCAAGTTGTGTTCATAGCATAAACATCCAAACACCATATTATTTAAATAAACTTTACGGAAATGCTTAAACATTACAAACGATACTGAATTAAAACAGCACATAAACCTAAACCTATACTTCAAAGGTAGTCCGGATGATCCCAAGTCTGAGAATTGTTGGAATCATAGCCGTCATCATAAGGATCAAAGCTCGCCAACTTCTCTTCCTCCCATTGAGCTTCCAATCTGCTCAGCTCCCAATCCATGGCAGGAGTCCAACCACCATCACCAACTGCCACATTTTCCTCGAAACTTGGCTGGAAATGATCCAGATGAGGCAAATGTTGTTGTTGCACAATCACCCTCGGTGTGGATGAACTTGATGCACCTTGTTGTAGTTGTGATTGTTGTTGATGTTGTAGTAGTGGTGAATTCTGTTGTTGTTGTTGTTGTTGTTGTTGTTGTTGTTGTTGTTGATGTTCAACCCTAGCAGCTTCAACATTCTCTTCCAAGCTCCAACGAACCTTGTTAGAAATCTGGTCATCTATCTGATGAACACAAGACCACAGCGATTCGATGACAGCAGTATCCTTACAAGATTCATCATACAAAAACTTGTCGATCACATGCTTCCTACCATCTGAGATGTCTGTGCACTTAGCATAGCTTTCTCTAAGTCGTCGTTTCAATTGTTTCGTAGCTTCAAACTGCAGAATGACCTTCACAATAGCATTTTGATGATCCACGTCACTACCCTCCGTTTCTGCTTTGATGTACAGTTGAATTTGTTCAGCGGTATGTGGTAGCTTACAAGCCATTGATTGTGTGTGTATAGGTAACCCAACCATGCCAATGGTATTTATAAGGGTTTGAAAAATATCTTTCAATTAAGAAATATAATCGTTTGTATTCAAACGGTAAAACTTTCAAAATCTATGTCTAGTAAAACTAGCAACTAGCTCTGAGATACGTGGTAAATAAAATATTTACTTTGGTTTTCGCAATTCAACGCAAGAGGCAGGAACAAATCGCGTTAAACACGCCCCACTATGATTTAAAAATCCTGAACACGCCACATACAAGTAACACTTTTCATACGATTTGACTACACATCCTCTAGGAAATAGTGAACCCCCTAACGTTCTCTCGAAACTCTTAGGCATTATACGAAATTTTGATAATCTCGAAACTATCTAGTAACCAAATACGCCATGGAACATGTGTTCAACAATCGCCAAATTAAAATTATCCTTGAAACATTTATCCTCGACCCATTGCTAACAACAATCCAACGCACCCTTGTTTATCATTAATACTCGAACTCAACTTAAGAACTTGAGATTTATTTCTAATCTAATCGACTCATACCCGTTTACTTTGGATCATTCACTTAACAACACATCAATATTTTCATATGTCTAAATTAGGCACTTATCAATAAATCATGAGTAACAAATCTTTTCCAGTCACTCGATCATAAGATGACCAAAGTTATCATCAAAGTTCAGCCCGACCGTCATGGCTTCAACAAAAATCATATATTACCTAAACACTTTGTGTAATTTAAGTTCCCAACAACCTCAGCAAACGCCAACGAAACCCTGTCTAGTTATTTGGTCATACTTCATTTTGTGGACTCAACTACAACCAAAACAAATCAACTTTCGTACTTCTCTTTTGCCCCCAACAACGGTTAACAACCCTAAGAAACAAATGAATTTTTTTTTTACTACAACACATCCCATCTTATAATATATTAATTTCCCCGCTTAACTTCCATACTTAACTAACAACTTGGATACTTTGAAAAATAAATACAAACAAGCTATTAACGTAAGACACGGTTTTATATACAAAGCAAACCAACTTTGTGTTATCACTTAAGACTTTATCTAACGAGTTTTTCTTTACAAAAACTAAAGTTCAACAACTATTTTTACATTCATCAAATTCTCGTCCGAAACTCTCATTATTAAAAATCTACAAACTCTTTGTTTGACGAATAGTTTATACCATAAATTTGTGGTTTTCAAAAATTATGAATCCTGCGATAGAATAACAATTTTCATTCCAAAAACATAATCTCGAAACAAAATAACTCATTCATACATCTCACTTTTAGCCAACCTCAGTCCAATCTATACTCATTATCCATTACTCACTGCTGTATTATATAAAAATCGAGAACAATACGAAACTAGAAACTATGAGAATTCACAACAATCTATGGAAAACACAAATAACATAAACTTTATTTGAAACCACGGAAGTTAATACATAGCGAAATGATTAACATCGGAAGTGCTAACAATACAATAAACACAATGTAAGGCATACAATCTTCAATCGGTTGACCCACCATAGAAACAACAACCCCCACCAACCCAACAATAGCAAGAGCCACCATAGGATGAAGCACCTTAATTATTCTGCGCCATAAAATACAACAAAATATTAAAAGCTATATCGAGACATATAATTAAACATAAACGAGATTTTATTCCACATTCATTAAAGGTTACATCAACATACAAAAAAACTACTCTATAACCACACTAGCTCGAGATCCTCACCCCAAAATCTTATCCACATTGATCGCTAAAATCGTGAGAGGTACGATGAACACCAAGGATGCGATGTAGTAATCAGAGTTTTCGTCAGGGAAGAAGGCCAGATAAACGGCGACAAGGACAATGTATACAGAGGCGGCAAGGACGACGATCGGCGGCATGGTGTGAAATTTTTCGGGGAAGATAAAGATGTTGAATGAAAAAGGGGGAGCGGAAAAGTGAAAAAGGAAAAAGAGTGGATAGGATTTAAATAGGGAACCTAAGTGGAGAAAGTACCCGGTATTTTACTATTCACGATCATTAAATTTCAAATCACTACCACTAAAAATCCCCTAGTCTCGACCATTGGAACCCTAAACATTAAGTGCTAAATACTTCCTACTTGCAGCTGTTACTTTCACTATTCGTAACCCATAAATTAAATTATCGACCAAACATTCGAATCTATTTAGTCCAGTACTAATAAATTTAGATGAAATCTCGCTTTTGTTAGTCAAATAAGAAATCCTTCGACAACATCTTCCATAAACTCTCACCTCGGTACATCACACTTTTCAATACTTATCACGGACTGAACTTCGGGACGAAGTTCAAATTTGAGGGGTAGATACTATAAGATCCTACGAAAAACCGCTATGATAATCATTATTAATTTATACTAACCTCGAGTTAATGTCTAATAGAACCCATTTTCACGGGAAAATTAATTTTTTTTTTCTCACCACAACACAACTTCACAACGATTAACGAATATCGGCACTAGCTCTCGACAAGCGTTACGAAACATATCTATTCCACAACAATTACTAGTTCACAAATCGCAAATATAACTAATTACAAATAAAGCCACCAAACTTATAACTATACATTAATCACAACTTATCTAAATATAAATCACTAATTACAATTAAATTACACTAAACTCTCTTCACCAAAATACAAACCAATCGGACCAAATTATTCCAGGCCCAACACCACCCCAAATTTACACACATCTAGCCCAACTATCACATTCAATTCTCTTAGGCTATTTCAGTTATAAACCGACAGCTAAACACCACCAAAAACACGACTCATGCTTATTAATTATACACGCGACACACCTATATTTGTAACTCACTTGAATCACCACTCATCGGACCATACCCACGCTAAATCCCAGCCCCGAATATCAAAGATTACTATAATAATTCAAGCTCATTTTGCTGTCCCATTTTAACCCAAACCAACGAAAGAAGTCCATCGAAACACAACCATTCCTAAATCCGACCTTTCATGCAAACTTTTCAAGACTTTTACTAATATTCTTTCACGTGTAAAAAGGATGTTAGAATCACAAAAGACCAAGCTAGTACACTAGCCTTATTCTTAGAAAAACAATAAGAACTAGAAACGTGTAAATCAGTAAGACATGCATAACTATAGTCCAACAACAAGGGACAAAATACCACCAAACTCTCAAGATATTTTTTAAAGACACGCCACCTCTCCAACAAAGAACAGTAGAAGCAAATAATTGAGAGCAACGTGTATACATCTTCTTCTATAAAACAACCTACCACCCTCTATACTACTCTCATTCTCCTTCCTTTCACCCTCACTAATCTCCTTAAAAGACCAGCCACTTTAGTCGAAACTCAGAAAAACAATCAAGCGAAGCAGAAACCTGTGAAAATGTAATTCGAACTCAGTTGGTAAATTGTTTACTTCGCCCTTGTAATTTCAGTCGAACCTCACTGTTTTTCTTTACCACCTTTCACCTTCACTATCTCTCACTCACTTTCAATCACCTACAATGCATGCTACTGTCCTTTGATCCAGTTTTGCTAAGTCCTGCAGTCCAGAAGCTCTCAAAACAATCGGGTGCATAGTTCAAGTCGAAGGATGATATATTAGTCGATACGGGTTGAGCTTGAATACGTTCCTCGTATCTCTGTCCATAACCCACGTCTATAACCTCTTCTCGAATCACTAGTAAGTGTTATGAAAGCCATTTGCATCCATTGATACATGTAATATAACCCATGCATGCATCTTTACGATTTAGTCAATACATACATATTTATTTTAAATAGCTACATTTACTCTATAATACTCGCACATGATATTTTATATATTCAAAGTCTGAGAAACTAGAAAAACAGCACTCTCACGTTAGGGGTTTAAGCGCATGCATGTAATATTCATACTTAGCTCACCCATAACAACTAAATATGGAAAACATTTAGAAAAATATTAAGTGCTTCGTTTGTATAATGCAGTTCTAAGCTGCTCTAAACGCGACCCCATATCTCACGAATTGAATTATTAAGCATGCGTTATTTTCCCCGACATATTTAACCACATGACTAACTATTAAGTTCATGAAGACAACTCTTAAAATAACTGCAACTCGACCTTTAAAACTTGTCAATATGAAACACATCAAAACTGTCAACACATACGAAGTAAGTTGTTAACCCATTAAACCATTCTTAAAAATTGTTAAAAACAAGCTGGCTCTTAAGAACTTTTATATATGAAAAAGAGTGATAAGTGAACTTTTGAATTAAAACCATGTTGAGACTTTCGTAAAACAAACCTGTACAAATATGACACCATCGAGCCCTTGGCTCAATGGTGGAGTCTGTAATAATCAAATCGATCCATCAAGGTTCAAATAGTGAAGAGTTGCATGATATAAGTATACATACTCTATGAATTATAAACCTGCTTGCTACGCCACCAAGTAAAAACCCAAACCCACGATTGGGCTAGCAAGCCCAATGACTACATCTACAAATACCACATATATGTTGGACTTTAAGGCCCAGTTGAAATTAGGTAGGAATCACTTTGAAAATTCAGCATGCATAAGGTTAAAAATATAGACTCTTAAACAGGATCAAAGGAAAATAAATAAAACTTTGTAAATCGTGAACTATGGACTAAATTTACAACGCACTTTCACATCGAGGGACTAAAACTGTCAACCCTCTAAAACAAGGACTAAATCTGTAAAAACAGAACATATAGGGTATTATTTGTCAAATTATTGAATGCCAAGCCTTATGTGGACATATGGACAAATTTTGGACTATTATGGACTTTGGACTTAACCGAGGACTAACGACGTAACGCGACCACAGTTAGACTAAGAAGGATAAAATCTGAAAAGAACAAGGACCTATTTAACTTTACTTGACATTCTTAGCTTATTTTCATTTTGCACCCTTCATTTCATATGTATGTTTCATTTTAAGTTGTGCATTATTATAGTTTCGTTATTAGAAATATTAGCGACATCACTTTGCATATCAACTCCGCATGTTTTGATAAAGTAATATTTTGGATCGACTGAGATAAGAATCAAGATAATATTATAGATATATCATATTTTTAACTTGAGGCATTTTAGGCATATCACACATTCACATCACCGATCAAATCGTTATACGATTTATCCTTTCCACATTCGTTATTAGACGTAAGTTAGAATCTTAGACTTCGCTTATACTCAGGTCTCGTATTGAAGAAGTTTTCATGATCGTTTACTTGGTCTTATAATTTCGTCTTGTCAGGATACGCTCCAGGTGAGTCGTGGCCCCTACTTTTCACACTTGTTTTTAATAACTCTTTGGGGGAGATACATGCTTTAACTGTTTTATACTACTTGAATTCTCTTATGATTTACTCGAAATTATCAACTATGCTTTACCTATTTGAATCATACTTGAAAAGAATATATGCTCAATATATGTGCAAATAGTTTGTCTATCTTAAACATGGAACTTGAAACATAACATCTCTGAAGTACTTGACGTAACATGATACTGAAATTCACCATATGTATTCATATAATAAATGAATGAACTGTTACTCGTTATGATATTTCTATATTCCATTAGAAATAATTGCCAAAGATCAGAATACGTATATTTTATGAACCTTGAGACCTATATTGCCTAAGCTTACTTTATTGCCAAAAAGTCCCTTTATCATGAGCCATTAATCACTGCGGTGAGCGCGAATATAGCAACAGCTTCGAAACCTGTTGGTGGACTGACAACCTATCCCACTAATACTAGGACGGAATGCTTAACCGCTAGTCGTATTAGTCGCGATGCGCTATATTTGAGAAAAATAGGAAGTGGCAAATCACCTATTACACGAGGGCATAAATTTTCATCATTAATTTGATGATCACCTCCGTTTATGCGGTACTTTGTTAACGTTTTGCGCGTCATGAGGCCGAAGGCAATATAACTTTATATATGAATGTTTCATATATATATATATATATATATATATCCTAGGATACAGCTGTATTAGAAGACCACCACTTTTCACAAATAGACTTCAGACTTTAGACTATTATTACTTTACGTGATATGATTATGAATCTCGTACTTAAACTTTAACTGTTATCATATGTGATTTAAATTGAGAATTCTATAAAGACAACTAAAAAGGCTTAGTATATAGTTACTTTCAAAAGTTAATCCAACATATCATTTCGAGCGTATAACAACGTAGCTCATATTCATCTATAATTTGAAAATTATGATCGTTTGAGGTCATACATGAATTACTTGTGAATTTTATTCAACATGACTTGTTATTTAATGAAGAACTACTATATATATCGACAATCATGATACACCTTTCAAATAAAGTTATTTTCTATAATCTCCACGAGCTCACCAACCATTGTGTTGACATTTTTAAGCATGTTTATCTCAGGTAATTAACGGAGCAGGACAAGACACGGAGCGGGCATCCTTTACTCTGATAACTTTAATGGTGTAAAATCAAATATGTCATTCCTCCCAAATTATCACATTTTCTCATGGGGTTTTCAGATCAAATAATTCACTTTTGTATCAAGAATATTCTTTGAATGACATATAACTTTCAAAACGCCCTTTCAGGGCCGTTTTCTGAGATTTAAACTTCGATCCTCACAGTAACACCCAAATTACTTTTCCGCTGCTACAAGCCAAATTTGGGGGTGTTACAAAGATACTATTGAGGAACTTAAGGCTAGGAATGAAAAGCTTTTACAAGAGGTAAAAATGTTAAAGCTAGATAATTTAGGCTATAAAGTATGTCTAAAATCAGTTAAGGAAAGATTTGAATTTTTCAAACAAAATAAGTCAGAGTATGTAGAGAAAGTGAATGTTCTTGAAGGAAAGCTTTTTGTTAAAGAACATGAAATTAAAGGACTTATTAAAAGGTTTGAAGAGGCTGAAAAAGAAAAAGATGCAGCTTATCAAGAATTAGAAAAACATCAAGTAAAGGTTAATAAGGTAATTAAGTGTCAGTTAATGAGGAGAGGTAATGGTATAGGTTATAATGAAGTTCCTCCTTCAATAACAGAAAAATATGTACCACCTATTCCTGAATTGTCTTGTTTAGGTGAGTTTAACGCTAAGCCTTTTGGAGAAAGTAGTGAGTCTAATGAAAAGAAACCTAAGGCTGAAAAGAAATATTCTGATGCACCTATCATTGAAGATTGGGTGTCTGATGATGATCAGGATCATGTAAAGAATGAACCTAAGGTTGAAAGTGTAATAGTTAAACCTAGTGTTGAACATATTAAATTTGTCAAACCTAGTTTTGGTAAAAAGGTGTCTAGAAAAATTATTGAATACACTGAGCAACCTAGGGAGAGCACTAACAGGTCTAGAGGTAACTAGAGGAGTTGGAATGGAATGATATCTCAAAGGTTAGGAAGTGACTTTGAGATGATCAATAAGGCTTGATATCATTGTGGTAGTTTTGAACATTTACAAGATAAATTTTTTTTACTATAAAAAACATGTGTGGAACTATGCTCGGAGGGTGAAGCATAAATTTTTTTCTAAAAATACTCACCCACATGCTAAAAGAAACATGGTTCCAACAGCAGTACAAACAAAATCTGGTTTAGTATCAGTTACAACTGCTAAGCAAAATGTTTCTAAACCAGCAGTAGTAACTAATACTGCTAGATCAGTTAGTGCTGCTAACACCAAAAGAACAGTGAATGGTGCTAAACAATTGTCAAAGTTTTCTAATAAAGCACATTCAACTGTAAAAAGGCCCATTCAAAAGAATACTGCAATTAGTACTGCTAAGGCAAAAGCAGTAGTTTCTACTGCTAAGCCAAAAGCAATAAGTGATACTATTTTGGAAAATCATTTTTATGCTATTAAGGCCTCAGCTTGTTCGGTCTGGAAACCAAAAGTTAAAGTCTTAGATCATGTTTCCAGACACAGTAGTGCATCTATAGTTTTAAAGAGATATGATTATGTAAATGCACAAGGCAGATCCATGTCAGTATTGGCTTGGGTCCCCAAAATGAACTGATTTTCTTACTCTATGTGCAGGGCAATCCACAGGTGGAATTAGAAGATAAAGGAGTATTTGATAGTGGATGCTCAAGGCACATGACTGGAAATATGTCCTATCTTGAAGATTTTGAAGCTATCGATGGAGGATATGTTGCTTTAGGGAGTAATCCCAAAGGAGGGAAAATCACTGGTAAAGGTACTATAAAAATTGGTAAATTAGATTTTGATAATGTTTATTTTGTCAAAGAGCTCAAATTTAATCTCTTTAGTGTCTCACAAATGTGTTACAAAAAGAACAATGTTCTTTTTACTGACACTGAATGTTTTGTCTTATCTCCTGACTTTAAGTTGACTGATGAAAGTCATGTTCTACTTAAAGTTCCTAGAACAGACAACATATACAGAGTTGATTTAAAGAATACGGTTCCCAAAATAGGCTTGACTTGTCTCTTTGCAAAGGCCACATCAGATGAATCTAAGCTTTGGCATAGAGGACTTGGACATTTAAATTTCAAAACAATGAATAAATTGGTTAAGGGAAACCTTGTATGAGGTTTACCTTCAAAAGTTTTTGATAATAATGAAATCTGTGTTGCTTGTCAGAAGGGAAAACAATATACAGCTTCTTGTAAGTCCAAAGTAGTGAACTCTATAAGTCAGTCTTTACATATGTTGCACATGGACTTATTTGGACCAACATTTGTAAAGAGTTTAATGAAAAAGATGTATTGCCTAGTTGTCACAGATGACTATAGTAGGTTTACTTGGGTGTTCTTTTTAGCAACTAAGGATGAAACCAGTAGCATTCTTAAGGCTTTCATAACCAAGGTAGAAAACCTAGTTAACCATAAGGTTAAAGTGATAAGATGTGACAATGGAACTGAGTTCAAGAATAGGGAGATGAACCAGTTTTGTGAGATGAAAGGTATTGAGAGACAGTATAGTGTAGCTAGAACTCCTCAACAAAATAGAGTTGCTGAGAGGAGGAATAGGACACTTATTGAGGCTGCTAGAAGTAAAGTAGTTAAGCCTCATAACAAGACCCCTTATGAACTTTTACATGGTAGAAAACCATTGCTAGATTTCTTAAGACCATTTGGGTGTCCTGTTACTATCTTGAATACCATAGATCACTTAGGCAAGTTTGATGGCAAGGCTGATGAAGGATTCTTTGTTGGATACTCAATGAATAGCAAAGCTTTTAGAGTGTTCAATAGTAGGACCAGGAAAGTGGAAGAGAACTTGCATGTTAGGTTTAGTGAAAGTACACCTAATGTTGCAGGGAGTGGACCTAACTGACTTTTTGATATTGATTCACTAACCAAGACTATGAATTATGAGCCAGTTGTTGCAGATGCAGAGTCTAACAATTTTGCAGGTACAAAAGCAAGTAATGATGCAGGTCATGCTGGAAAGGAGACAAGACCTAACAAAGATTATATTTTGCTGTCTATTTGGACTGCTGATCCACCCTTCTCAACCCAAGAGTCAAAGAGTTCACCAGTAGATGATCTTGCTGGAGATCCACAAGATGATAAAGAAGATGGTGCAAAATCTTCTAATGATGATAAAGAGGTTAATGAAGAAAAGCAGACTGATGATCAAAACAAGGATGATGTATCAGATGGTGTTAACACTAGCAATACTAACACAGTTAATACTGCTAAGCCAAGGGTTAATGCTGCCAATGAAGAAATTAACACTAGCAGTACTAATTCTATTAATACTGCTAAGTCTTCAGTTAATGTTGCTGACAAGGAAGGTATTTCTTTTGATGATGATGACTATCCAGATGATCCAGACATGCCTGAATTAGAAGAAATCTATCCTGATACTAATGATGATGTACTTGGTGCAGAGGCTGACTTAACCAATATGGAAGATGTGATACCTGTCAGTCCTATTCCAACAACAAGAGTTTATAAGAATCATCCTAAGGCACAAATCATTGGAGAGCCAAAATCTTCTATTCAAACAAGAAAAATGATAAAAGATTTGAAGGAATAAGGTTTCTTTGTTATATCCCTTCATCAAAGAAACAGTCACAAAGACTTTCAAAACTGTTTGTTTGCATGTTTTCTATCACAAATAGAACCCAAGAATACTTATAAAGCATTACAAGATCCAAGCTGGGTTGAAGCTATTCAAGAAGAGCTTCTACAATTCAAGCTACAAGAAGTTTGGACTCTGGTAGATTTGCCTAATGGGAAGAGGGCAATTGGTACTAAATGGGTTTTTAGATACAAAAAGGATGAAAGAGGCATTGTGATTAGAAACAAGGCCAGGTTAGTAGCTCAGGGATACACACAAGAAGAAGGTATTGATTATGATGAAGTATTTGCTCCAGTTGCAATAATTGAAGCCATCAGATTAATCTTAGATTATGCTTCATACAAAGACTTTGTAGTGTATCAAATGGATGTTAAAAGTGCTTTTCTGTATGGAACTATTGAAAAAGAAGTTTATGTCTCACAACCACCTGGTTTTGAAGATCATAATTTTTCTGACAACGTTTACAAGTTGGAGAAGGCACTGTATGGTCTACATCAAGCTCCCAAAGCTTGGTATGACACATTGTCAACATACTTGTTGAACAATGGTTTTAATAAAGGGAAGATTGATAAAACTTTGTTTATCAAAAGGGAAAAAGATGATATCTTGTTAGTTCAAGTTTATGTTGATGATATCATCTTCGGATCAACAAACAAGGCTTTATGTGTAGAATTTGAAAAACTTATGCATGAAAGATTTCAGATGAGTTCAATGGGTGAACTTACATTCTTCTTAGGGCTACAAGTTAAGCAAAAGGAGGATGGCATATTTATCAGTCAAGATAAGTATGTGGCTGAAATTTTGAAGAAGTTTGGATTTACTGATGTGAAGCCTACAAAGACAACTATGGAAACATCCAAGCCCTTGCTCAAAGATGAAGATGGTGAAGATGTTGATGTTCATTTATACAGATCAATGATTGGCTCATTGATGTATCTTACAGCTTCAAAACCTGACATAATGTTTGCAGTGTGTGCCTATGCAAGATATCAAGTCACACCAAAAGTCTCACATCTTAATGTTGTGAAGAGAATTTTTAGATACTTGAAAGGTCAACCAAAATTAGGCATTTGGTATCCACAAGATTCACCTTTTGACTTGGTAGCATACACTGATAGTGACTATGCTAGAGCTAGCTTGGATAGAAAATCAACAATAGGAGGTTGTCAGTTTTTGGGGTGCAGGTTGATTTCATGGCAGTGCAAGAAATAAACTGTGGTTGCAAATTCCACAACTGAAGCTGAGTATGTAGCTGCTTCAAGTTGCTGTGGACAAGTGCTCTAGATTCAGAATCAGTTGCTGGATTATGGGTACAATTTTATGCATACTAAAATATATATTGATAATAGCAGTACTATGTGCATTATTAAAAATCCTGTTTATTACTAAAAAACAAAACATATTGAGATAAGTCATCATTTTATAAGGGATTGTTATGAAAAGAAGTTGATTCAAATTGTTAAAATTCATACTGATAATAATGTTGCAGATTTGCTCACAAAAGCTTTTGATGTGGGTAGATTTCAATTTTTGGTTGTCAGTATTGGCATGATTAATCTTTGAAAATTCTTATCTCTTTGTATTTTTGTAAAGTTTTGAACGGATTAGTACTGCTATTAGGTCAATAAATTGTTTCTGCTGCTAAGTATACTAAGTGTTGCTGGTGTACTTACAACTGCTGTGTTAATGCTGCTAATTATGCTTAAAACTGCCAAGTTTAAATTTAGAACTGCTAGTTAATGCTGCTAGTTTTTCTGAACAACTACTGAGTATAATTAGATGGTGTAAAATGTTATTGCTTGTGTTTTTCTTGGTTTTGGACTAACATTTGCAGGTTAAGCAAGCAATATGTTTGGTATTCATGGAGTGTGAGAAGCAAAGTGGTAGTTTGTTTGCTGTGGTGCTTCTGATTAGTGATAGAATAGATTTGGGAATCTCTTGACAAAGGTTTACCCCTGAGTTAGGAAATTCTTTAAAGTCTTTTCTTGAAATCAATTTATTTTGAACATGAATTGATGGCATAGTTAGTCAGATTGTAACTGCACTAACTCACTCTTTACCGTTTTATACTTTCATTAGTATAATGAGTTAGTCTAAGGACATCTGGTATTGAGAACAACGAGCAAAAGTGAATCTAATTCATTTGTATTAGAGGTAACACCTGCCACGAGCTGGAAACCCTGTCAAGAAAGCTCTTTTAATGAGTTTATCAGATAACAGGCAGTATTTATACTGATATTAATGGTTCCCACACAACAAGAGGTTAAATGCAACCGAAAAAGATTAAGTGTCTTCCTTTACACTTAATCCCTTCAAAATAATTGAGTGCAATATTTTTTTAAAGATATTGGGAAAGTACTGCTGGGCAAATTTAGTTTTTATTAAAAGTTAGTGCTGCTGAGCATAAACTTAGTGCTGCTAAGTCTAACTTAGTGCTGCTAAGTCTAACTTAGTGCTGCTAGGTTTCTGCTGCTAGGGTTGGAACTACAGGGTATGTTTGTGTAAACTTTTTACTTAAAGTGTATAAATCCCCAATTGTGTCACACAATCAGTTTCACGCGCACACAATTCACTCTTATCTAAGTCCTAATTAAGTTTTAATCGTCAAATCACAAAATCCCCAAATCAAATCATCATCACCTAACTTTTACCGAACCACACAATAATGTTGTCTTTTTAGAAAAATCCAATGAGTTTGTAGATTTTACTGAGATCATTGATTTCCTTAATGCAAGCTATATTAAGTTTGCATTAACAGTAAAACCTACTATATACACTTCCAATATTATATAGTTTTGGACGTCTGCTAAGGTCAAAACTAATAATGGGGAAGTACAAATCCATGCCCTTGTAGATGGGCAGAAGATCCTCATTACAGAGGCATCTATTAGAAGAGATCTTCTTCTAGGAGATGTTAATGGAGTTGAGAATCTTCCAAATGCTACAATTTTTGAAAAGCTTTCACTCATGGGATATGAGAGAAAATCTAATGCTTTAAAATTTTACAAAGGTAACTTCTCTAATCAGTGGAAATTCTTAATCCATACTGTCTTAGTGTGTCTAAGTCCAAAGACCACTGGGTGGAACGAATTTAGTAGTAATTTAGCTTCTGCTATAATTTGTTTGGAAGAAAATACTCAAAGATTTAATTTTTCAAAATTAATTTTTGATAGTATGGTTAAGAATTTGGATAGTTCTTCAAGTAAATATTTTATCTATCCAAGGTTTTTGCAACTCTTTTTGGACAATCAATTTGTAATTAAGAAAAGTCACAAAAGAGTTTATCTCACTCCTTCTCTTACTAAAAAGGTTTTTACTAATATGAGGAGGGATGGAAAAGATTTTTCTGGGAAGGTTCAACAATCCCAGCTGGTACCCATCACACACCCACACTTTTGGCAACATCTTCACAACCACAACCTAAAAAGACCTATAAATGTAGGACCCACATAAAGAACACTGAGCTACCTCAGGCTAGTGGTTCTATTCCCAATGTTGTAGATGAGGCTGTCACTGGTGGGGAGGGTGACATGTTGGTAAGGGCTGCCACTACTGTGACTAGCTTAGAAGCAGCACAAGACAGTGGTAACATCTATAATACCCAATCCAAGACAACTTCTAATGATTCAGGTCCTCATGGAACTAATTCAGGTGAAGGACCTAGTCACTTGGAAACTATGGGGGGTTCAGATGCTCAACCTAGGGTTGAGATTGAGCTTAACTTTTCCAATGATCCACCTCTCGGGCTAGGTAACACAAGCCGAGGTGGTGAGGATAGGATGGAACATTTGAATGAATTGATGGACACATGTACTAGGCTGTTGATGCGTGGTTTTGCAACCTTACAACAGGTTTTACCTCTCAAGGGATCTCAAGAGGCTTACAACCCCACCAGGCAGTGTACCTGACCGATGTAGTATAGTGTAGTGGTAAGTACGGGGGATTGATCGTTCTCCACAGGGAATAGTGTTCGTTAGGTATGAAAAACTACTCTAATAGGTCTAAGGGTGAGAGAAGATTCTTTTTATGGTTTTATATTTTTTTATGAAAGCAAGTAAAATCTCGGGTTTGAAAGAGTGGGCGGAATTAGTTGCTAGTCAACTAACCCAAATAACTACGAATGCAAATAAAATAAAATAACTGAAAATGAAAAGGTGGTAAAACTTATGTGGAGAAAAATGTGTTTACTTAGATTTCCTTACTCCCTAACTATCTTTTACCGGTTGATTAGTGTGTATTAATTGCGTGGATGACGGGTGTATTCCTTAATACCAATCGTGGGGTGGCGTGACGCCGTCCCTCTTTAAATTTAGCCGTGACGACCTTGATCACTCCAAAGGGTGACGCCGTCAGAATTCCCATGCAAATTTCTCTGGCTTATCATGAGTAATTTTCACATCCACCTTTTTCTTGCCAAGCCATGACGCCGTCCAGGGCAATCCCTGACGCCGTCAAAGGTAACTTTTAGCCGATTTTGAGACTTTGTCGTTTTCTTCACTTTTATGCTCCAAAAACGTCCAAAATGCTTCCTTTTCCAGATTTCTTCTCAAAAGTACCTAAAATGACAAAAGGAACGATTTAGGGCAATATTTGATCAAATAAATACGATTTAGGGCTTAAATGACCCCCTAAAAGCGGTACACTTTTCGCTTCATCAAATACCCTTACACTTGAGATTTGCTTGTCCTCAAGCAAATGCGCTTTTATTCTAATCAAAATACAAGTTAGGGGTCATTTAACACTAATATAAAAGTAATTACA
Organism: Artemisia tridentata subsp. tridentata; assembly: GCA_021014915.2. Taxonomy (NCBI): domain Eukaryota; kingdom Viridiplantae; phylum Streptophyta; class Magnoliopsida; order Asterales; family Asteraceae; genus Artemisia; species Artemisia tridentata. The sequence continues at coordinate 16,408,125 of CP139509.1, forward strand.
ACAAATAATCGTTCCACTTTAATCATAATAAGCACGGAGATTACAAACTAGCACCTCACAAGTAGTGTTTAGATACTCATATCTCTCAAGTGTCATCAAAATAAATCTTATAAATGAAAACGGATAATATCTCTCACTACCTGTCATAGCAAATAGATTACCATAGGCTTGGGAAAGGATCGAAAACCTCCTCCACTAGGCGTAAGCACCTAAGATAAACTATCAAATAGGGCTTTTAAATGGGTTATAACGTTAGTTGTAGGGATATGATAAACACGGTTTTGTTGGATAAGGGATATTTTACTGGTGGCGAGTTAAAGATCTTGATTAATTACATGTACTATACAATGTTGCTAAGCCAAGACTCGACTCAATCTTAAGCTAAAAAAAAAATAACAAAAACATAAAATAAACATAAAATGAAACGGGATGGTAGTCCGTATGTTTTTTCTATTTTTCTTTTTCTCATTTTTTTTTGTATTTTTCTTGATTTTTTTTTTTTTTTTTTTTTTTTTTTTTTTTTTTTTTTTTTTTTTTTTGGCATACACTTTTGCCCTACCATCCAAAATAATACATCATAGGGGCGTTGCATTCCCCTTACACTTGAACTTTTACATAACTTTACAAATAACTAATCTAATGACTCGGATTAAGATAATTGAAAAACTTGGAGTACTTTTAAAATATTTAGCACATATGGGGGTAATAAATGATGTTCTTCCCCATTACTCCATTACACTAGTACTTTACCCATGAGTCCCAATCGTCCCAAAACAATATGTACAAGGATATGACTCGACTTAGCAACCATGTAATCAACTAGATAATTAACTTGGGTTTAAACAAATGTTGTCACAATAATGCACTAAAAATGAGTGCATACAAGGTAGGCTAAGGCGATTTGGGTGTACATTTTAGTGGGGTGTAAACAAATTCTTCCTTTAAGTAAAATGCTTAAAGGTCGAAACGAAAAGATAGGCTCTGAAGGGTGTACTAAGGGTATCGTGTACTAAAAATGAGTACAACGCAAAGGGTGTGGGAGAATTACTTGACCAATGTAGCCAAAGTAATTATAACAAAAACACAGGTGTAAAACAATGGGTTAATCCTAATGCCTCTTATCATGTAGTAAATCTAACTACACGAATGTAGTCTCACTTGTGGCCTTGGAATGGTCCTAACGCAAGTTCTAGAATCTAAGTGCTACCGGTACACACATCATAGCATAAATGCTTTTCCTACCAATTCTAGGGGCGAACCTCACATATTTGGGGGTGGAAATTTTTTTAGTGGTACGGTTTTTTGTGCTAGTCATATAACTCCTATCTGTGAGACGCTCATTAGAACTAAAGTTTCACTCCTAAATGTTGTAAAAAATTTAAAATTTGGCACTAAAATTGCCCTAACAGGTATTTATCTCAGTTTTATTACACATCTACCATTAAACAAACAAAAATCAAGCGTAATAGCATTCTCTAATCGTACTTTTACCCCCCCCCCCCTTACACTTAAGATAACATTGTCCCCAATGTTCAAATAACAAGATGTAAAAGCATAAAGTAAAAGAATGAAATCAAATACTCCCCTGATTCGTTCGGTGGATAATGAAGTAACATGGTTAGATCTTCTTCAAAGGTAATGTTGAAGCTCCAAGACTAAAGCATCGCCAAAAGCTTGATTCCACATATATCTCCTTGTCCAAAATAACCTGTTAAACCTGAGAAAACAAACAAGAAAACCTGCATAACATCGGCGGGATAAATCTGTATAAGGATATAATGCTTGTGGAATGATTATTTTGCAGATTCCTGGAGTTTATAAGTTAGAAATTTAATAAAGCATTTTATGATCCCGGTAGAAAAACAAAACTTTCAAAAATTTCAGAAATTTAAAACCTGACGCCGTCAGAATGGGGTCTGACGCCGTCAGAAATGATCTGACAGAATTCTCATGTTAAGTTTCCGGAAAATTTCTGGAAAAACCTTTACCTTACTTCTTGGAAATCCTGCAAAATATCATTATGACTCGATACAAGCATTTGACTCAAACAATTACTAATATGTATGTTAATTTAATATTGTTATGATCCATGTTCATTTGTTCTAATAAACCGATTTGGATTTCCCTTACACTTAACTTTTGCAAAATACCTTTATATGTAGTTAAGACGAAGTTAAAAACAAGATAAAGCATTTTCACAATTTAGTTTCGAACATGAATCAATAAAAATAAAAATTAAACATACATACAGAAGCAAATAAAATCAAACAAACAAATAAATAAACACACAAAGCAAATAAAGCTTGGGTTGCCTCCCAAGAAGCGTTTTTCTTTATTAACGAGTCTTGTAGCTAGACTCAAAGTCCTTCTATCTAGTGTCGCTTATGCTCACGTATCCGAGTGTGAGCCATCTAATTGTTGCCTCATCTTTCTTGTATTCATCATTCAGCTCCAAACATCCATGATAGTATCTCTTATTTTTCTCATGTGGATATTTGAGCCCCTTCCTCTTATCATTCTCACTTAACAAATCAAGAGGCACAAGTCTATTGCAAGATTCAATGGAGAAGTTTTTAAACCTAGGATGTGCTCGGGGCATTTGGTAAGTAAAATCTTCATCCCCATCCGAGAATGTAATTAACCCGTCCACAAGTTTTTCGTCAAGGTTGGTCAACCTTTTGAAGGGTTCTCCAAAAATGACTTGGGTTAATTTGTTATCAATGAATTCTCCTAAGTTCTCCATAACCATAAAATCCACCAAATACACAAAACTTCCAACGAATACGTGTAGTGGCTTAGTCCTAGCAACAATGTTATATCCTTGATATTCTAGCTCATCTACCATGATTTTATTATAATTAGCGCGAGAGATAATGTTCATAGGCAAAGATGAGTTAAGATAAGCATAAAAATCATGATAACCAATCTTACACGGAAATTGCATGTTAAAGAGGCTATCCATTTCGATCTTAGTCCTAGGGTCAACATACTTAAAGGGATCAATTTCCTCTTTTCCCCATTCCTCGTTAACTACTTCTCCATTACCGGCATCCTCATCGGAGTCTGAGTAGTAAAACGGACTAACATATTCATTCTCATGGTCAGACTCCTCCATCTCAGAATTGTTACCAAAGTGGTGGTCGGGTGAAAGGTTGTTGTTTTCCATGATGGGGGCGGGAACGGGTAGTTGGAAATTTGCACGGCGGAAAATACGAATAACAAGGATCAAGCGATCACTATTACTCATGAGGAAGGTGGAAGGTGTCACAAACAGAAATACAAAGAAATAAGATAGACTAAAGAAAACCCAAAAAAAATAAAATAAAAATCTCACTAGAAAGGAATCTAGTGAGTAGACCTATAAAAATAAAAATTCAACCTAAACAATAACTATTCCCCGGCAACGGCGCCAAAAACTTGATGCGTGGTTTTGCAACCTTACAACAGGTTTTACCTCTCAAGGGATCTCAAGAGGCTTACAACCCCACCAGGCAGTGTACCTGACCGATGTAGTATAGTGTAGTGGTAAGTACGGGGGATTGATCGTTCTCCACAGGGAATAGTGTTCGTTAGGTATGAAAAACTACTCTAATAGGTCTAAGGGTGAGAGAAGATTCTTTTTATGGTTTTATATTTTTTTATGAAAGCAAGTAAAATCTCGGGTTTGAAAGAGTGGGCGGAATTAGTTGCTAGTCAACTAACCCAAATAACTACGAATGCAAATAAAATAAAATAACTGAAAATGAAAAGGTGGTAAAACTTATGTGGAGAAAAATGTGTTTACTTAGATTTCCTTACTCCCTAACTATCTTTTACCGGTTAATTAGTGTGTATTAATTGCGTGGATGACGGGTGTATTCCTTAATACCAATCGTGGGGTGGCGTACGTACTTCCCCAACTCTACAAGCTCCTACTTCACTCCTATGTCGAGCCGGCTAGGAAGCTCCTAACATGGGATCACTAGAATTCGCTTGTGCATTAAATACAACCATAAAAACCTTTAGTACGCATTGGTTCATGTTTCTTAAGACGTTCAAGCAAGTTACCGAATAGGAAGTTAGCCAGTTTTCTTAAGCCTAACATAGATAAACAATCATCCAATACAACTAATAACACACTAATAACCAATAATCAATAGCTAGGTTTCATTAGATCTAAGCAAACACAAGATAAATCTAGCCTAGCATGTTAAACAAAAGACAAGAACAAGATAGAATCAAACAACACATAGACATATTGAATGATTAATTGATAACTTATCTTCAATGTAACATGGAAGATCTCAAGGCAAAAAGCCTTGAAAAAGCTGCTAAAATCGTCTTAGGGTTTTCACACACAAAGTTCCCCAATAAGTTCCACACTAATGACAAAAAATTGTAAAACTATATATAGACTTTCAGATCTGACGGCGTCACGTTATGGAGTGTGACGCCGTCACCTCGCCGCTTTTAGGGTTCCCGGATGGCCTTCTTGACGCCGTCCCTCTTTAGCTCTCCAAAATCCGTTTTGGCTTATCAAGGCTTGACGCCGTCGAAATTAGGCGTGACGCCGTCCCTCTTTAAATTAAGCCGTGACGACCTTGATCACTCCAAAGGGTGACGCCGTCAGAATTCCCATGCAAATTTCTCTGGCTTATCATGAGTAATTTTCACATCCACCTTTTTCTTGCCAAGCCATGACGCCGTCCAGGGCAATCCCTGACGCCGTCAAAGGTAACTTTTAGCCGATTTTGAGACTTTGTCGTTTTCTTCACTTTTATGCTCCAAAAACGTCCAAAATGCTTCATTTTCCAGATTTCTTCTCAAAAGTACCTAAAATGACAAAAGGAACGATTTAGGGCAATATTTGATCAAATAAATACGGTTTAGGGCTTAAATGACCCCCTAAAAGCGGTACACTTTTCGCTTCATCAGCTGTCTGCACAGGTTCTTGATCTACAAACTCTAACTGCTTATCAAGATGGAGTAATCAAAGCTCAAGGTGGGGAAATTATGTCTTTGAAGAGAAGGGTCAGATATTTAGAAGGAATCAAGAGATCAAGAACTCCCAAACTTAAGGTTAAATCTTCTGAAGCTCAAAAGGATGCTCCCAAACAGGGGGGAATGAAGGAAAAGCATCAGGAGAGGTTAAGGAGGTTGAGAATGTTGGTGCAGAAAGTGAGCCAATAGATTTTGTGGTTGCTGATAACCAAGGGAATCAAGTGGTGATTGATAGCTATGTGGCCAAGGTTGCTACTACTGATAGTGCTGCTGACAAACAAGTTATTATTGCTAGTGGTCAAGAAGTTATTGCTGCTAGTAAGCCACTTACAACTACTAGTACAAAAGTTAGTTCTGCAACACCAGAGGTTACAACTGCTGCTAGTGTATTAGCAGAACTGAAGTCATCTAAGCAAATAACCAAAGGTGTGGTAATACAAGAACCATCTTCAAGACTACAAGCTAAACAATCAACTCCACATGTCTAAGGAAAATGGAAAGGAATACTTATTGAAGAACCTGTGGATAAACCACTATCCAAAGAGAAGCAACTGCAACTTGATGCTGAAGTTGCTGAGAAATTAGCACAAGAGTTTGAGGCTGAGAACAAGAAAATTTTGGAGCAATGAAGAATAGTTGCATAAAAAATGCTAAGAATGCAGAGTTGATTGTTGCATGGTATGAGGAAAGAGCTCAAGTTGATGCTGATTGGGAGCTTGCTCAGAAACTCCAACAAGAAGAGCAAGATCAGTATTCAATAGATGAAAGAGCTAGAATGCTGAAAGAACTTACTGATGAAAGAAATAAGTTCTATGCAGCACAAAGATATGCAGCTAAGAAGAACAAACTACCCACTAAAGCACAAAGAAGATCTTTCATGTGTTCATATTTGAAGAAAATGGACAATTGGAAACAAAAGAAGTTATCACAGTTGGATGATAGCAGGATTGAAGAGTTATATACAATTGCCAAAAGAAAGATTGAAGGTTTTGTGAATGCAGAAGTGGTGAAGGGCATTGAGGAAAAGAAAAAAGTGAGTACAAGTTCAAAAAGAGCAGGTGAAAATTTGGAAAAGAAAAGCAGTAAAAAGAAGAAGTCTGAGCATAAAGCAGAGAAAGAGCAGAGCAAAAAACAAGAGCAGACTAAGCAAACTGATGATGATATAGGGCAATTGCAAGCTCACACAGAACTTGCATTAGTACCTGAAGGAGAAGCCATGGATGCAGAGCCTCTAAGTGTTAAACAACCCATTGTTGATTTCAAGTTAGGATTGCATGGGAAAACAGCTTATTGGGATATAAAGAGGGCTGATGGTTCATCCTTGAGGTTTGTGAGCTTTCTACAAATGATTCATCACTTTGACAGAGAATATGTAGTTACTCTATGGATGCTATACAAAGCAAGATTTGGTTATGAAAGACCAGAACAAATCTATGATAGAGTCATCTGGGATTACTTGAAAGTGATGTTTGAACCAACTCATGATGATGAAGTATGGAGAACTCTAAGGCATAACACAGTCCTAGAATGGAAGATTTATCAGAGTTGTGGAGTTCGTTATTTGACTGCACATGGGCTCATAATCTACATGCTGGTAGAAAAGGACTAACCTTTAGCTTTCCATAAGGATATTATACATCAGATGTTGTATGGGAAGAAAAGACTTCAACTTCAATACCCTTATGATGAGATGGCTTATCAGTTGCTCAAAAAGATGGAAAAATATCTAGGACCCAAGGACAAGCCTCATAATTAAATGTTTGGGATCATCCTCTTAGTGATTGTTCAAGCTTAAAGAGAAACTTGATAATTTTGGGAGAAAATATCAAGTTTAGGGGAGGATTGTTGGGTTTTAGAGCTGATGCTGCTTGATTAGTTAAGATTGCTGATGGAAATTACTCTAAGTCATTGTTGCTGCTAGTACTAATGGTTACAGCTGCTTGTGTATTTTACTGCTGCTAGTGTTGCTGAAGATGTTCAAGAAAATACACCAAGTGGTTACTACTGCTAGACAACATGTTACTACTGCTAGTTCAAAGATACAACTGCTTATAGAGTTTCAACTGCTGATGAACTTGAAGAAAAATACTCCAAGTGTTTAATACTGCTAGAAGAAAAGTTAGTACTTCTAGTGCAAACGTACAACTGCTGAAGAGTTTTTGCTGCTAGACTTAGAGTTTAGACTGCTAGAGTGTATAGTTAGTACTGCTTATGAGATAAACATGTATAGTCGGTTAGATAAATATAGAAAAGATTCTTTTAAGATTTATCTTGTATAGCAAGCAATTGTAAGCCGACTAGGACTCATTAGTCTATAAAAGGAGGACCTAGGGCATAGAGATAGATACGTGATTCTTTACACTACTAGAAAAAGGGCTATCATTGACTCGCTTTTTATGACCCACGCTAAAAGATGACGCGCAAAGAGCAAAGTCATAAAATAAGAGTCATTTTGAGTAAATTTTCTATTGGGGATGACTCATTTTCAGAAGCATCATAACATATGGGTCATAATTATCTATTTCCACCTAATATACTACTTCCACCTAATAAACACACACACCCAACCAACACACACACCAAAAAACTCTCTGCAACCCCTCCTGCTCTCGATCCAAACCCGCCGCCCTCTCTATCCATCTTCGGTACAAATACAATCGCCGCCTCCTTTTTAGGCCACCAACACCATCGGTGCCACCATCTGAGGTAGTTATTCCCTACTGTCTTTATATTTCTTGATTTCTTTCTTTTAATTTTATTTATTTTTGTTTTTCAGATTTGGGGTTTTCATCACCGGCCACCAACACCATCGGTGCCTCCTTCTCCGGCCACCAACACCATCGGTGCCACCATCTCATATTTATTTTCCCTACTATCTTTATATTTCGTTATTTGTTTTTCTATTATTATTATTTTTTCTTCAGATCTGGGTTTTTCATCACCGGCCACCAATATCATCGGCGCCACCATCTGAGGTAGTTATTCCCTACTATCTTTATATTTCTTGATTTCTTTCTTTTAATTTTATTATTATTTGTCTATGTTTGTCATGTCTTAGATAGATGATGACATTTAACTATTTTGTTATTCAAGATGCTTGTTCAGAAAAAAAATAAAAAAATAATACTCCGTAATAAAAATTTGAAGATGCTGAAATTGTTATTTTGGGTTATATATTTATTGATTTGTAATTGTTGTCATTAATATTTATTGTATTGCATCTCTTGTTTGAGAATATGATTGACCCTTCAAAAGTAACTACAGTATTTATTTTTTTGCTGAAAAGGGCAAAAAATTGGTACAATGATATTATTATTTTTAATAGTGGAAAAAGCAAATTTGACATTGTGTTCCTAAAAAAGAAGAAAGAAAAAAGAACTTAAAAAATGAAAGCTATGGTAAATCTGCTTGTGTAATTCGGATTGGATTTAACATGAAAAACAATAACATGTATATAGTTTTAACCATCTTAAAGTTAACATCTTTTTGAAGAATGAGTATATTATGGCATTGAATATTGTAGTAGATGATTGTATGCCAAGGACCTTTATGTTTTGTTAGGAAATATTCTGATTTTACTAATGACTTAATGAAAGTCAATGTATCTGGATTATAAACATGAACCGTGACTTGATTACTTTGCTAATTACGGAATCTTGATATTAGTTTAAAGATTTTGTGACCGTTGTTGGTTATTTGTCAACAAAAGGTTATTAATACTATGTTAAGTTCTTGTAGCAGACGTTGTCTATTGGATATTAGAAATAACATCAAACGCCATTTGAAACTGTAGGTAGGAACTGCTGTGGTTACCCGTGATGATGGAAGGTTGGCTGTTGGCCGACTTGGAGCTATTTTTGAACAGGTATTTTCGACGGATTTGACTTTTACTCAACACATACACGTGCATAAATTTCAAATGTAGTAACGGTCACAATTAGTCAACCCACTAATAATAGCGTCACGGCGTTTGGTAATGAGTTAAAAGGGTCATATCACCAGTTTTCTTGCTATATTTTTTAGTTTATTCGTTGACCTGCCATCACTAAATGCAACGTGAAGTTCATGTTTCTTATAGACGTGTTGAAAACCTGAAATTGTTATCTTTAATATCAATATTGCTGTAAGTTTGCTTAATGAGTACTCTGAAATTTCGATCCAATCTTATTTAGTTGGTTTAGGTAATGGATTGTGTTTTGTTTGGTGCATGGGCATCCAGTGCTAATAAAATGTTAATAAGTTTAATGGAAATGCCTTGATTGTATCTAGTATCTGTTGTTTTTCTTCTTGTGCACAATGCCACAATGGTTGTATACATATATAGGCATATGCCTGAACTATTTAAGGTAGTTAAAATTATTAAGGACATAGTATGTACACTCATGGTTTATTGGCTGTTTGCTAGTGTCTGTGTTCCATGTTACTATTGTTGCTGTTATTTTTAAGCTTGTGTAGATTCCCGTTAAAACAATTCGTTTAAGATGCATCTTATTTGTTACAGAAAATGGTAAATGGAGGGAGAGTCGCTAGCTGGATTTGCATAAATTTTGCCCACAATGTACAAGATAATACTGCTCGAACTTTCTGCCATGAGCTCGCCCAAATGTGTAATATTTCTGGCATGGTACGTCAAGATCCCTCCTTGTTTTATCTTTAATACATGCCGTTTAGTTGAATGTGCCATTTTTTGAAGTTTGAGGGTATTCGTTAATGCAGGCATTCAATCCAGAACCTGTGCTTCCAGCATTAAGTGGTCGTCCTGATCAGCCAAGAGTTTACACATTATCTAGTTTTTATTCGAAGATTTGGATTGTGATGGTATTGTAATTGTTTTGCCATCACACTTGTGAAAACAATTGTTTCATGATGGATTATGAGTTTAGATTTTATGTATTTGTTTTGGTACTTTACTTTGGTATATATATATATGAAATGCGTTATTTTGATATTTGTGTTTTTAATTTTGTATTATCAGGTTTTTAATTGTCATTTAATAGAAAATTAGGAACTGAAAAAAATTATTTTAAAAAAAAAATTAGGTTATGACACGCAAAAAGGAGAGTCATAAAACGTGGGTCATAAGTGCGCGTCATAGAGGGATGACGCACATATGCGAGTCATGAAGATTTATGACTGGTCCATCCTTGACGGGCATTTGCGCGTCATAAGACTCCTTTATGACGCGCATTTGGAGTCAAGAATAGCTGTTTTTCTAGTAGTGTTAGAAAACTTCAAGGTTGTAAACCCTAATACTTAAGAGTATTCGTATTATTAATAATATTGAAGTGATTTGTTTAATATTGTTTGTTTGATTCTTCTTAAGATTAAAGTTTAGATTCCGCATAAACTTTAATATAATCAAAGACAGTTTCTACATAAGTTGTATTGGATTTATTCAATATTGCTTAACCTTTACAAGCTAAATGAAATCAACCAAGTAGCTAACTGGGATCAACAATGTATTTTTTAAGCAAAACCGAATAAGTGCAGTGATGTAGCGTGCTTTTTAATTTTACGAATAAGTATAGATGAAAAGAAATGAAGAAATTATCCCTAGGGATCCATGGGGATAAGATAGCAAGGTAAAGTAAATGACACATTATATTGCGAGGAAAGCCCTTAATCCCATAGGATCCCTGGCATAAAACCTCGGGAGCAGACTTCAAAGTCTGCTGCCTCTGTTCTTGTATTGATTAACTTATAAAATAAAATACAAGTGCGAGAGCTTTGATGATCGATATTTATTACAGAAATGCTAGTATGCTATACTGTGAACAAATGTGATGTGTGTTTCTATCACACCCTCAAATTTCCACTAGCATAGTACTACCGCTTTGAGCCGTGACATGACATGATCAAAGTCATCGGTCATGTTAAACCACTAATAAATGATTTTAAAGATATGTTTTCACACCCGTATTTTTTGGACAGTTTGTAAATAAATAAGTTAAAGGAATAATTATGGAAGTTCCATAACTTAAGGGAGTGTTTTGGAACCCTTAAGATATTTGGAAAAAGCCAAATTGGAAGTCCTGGGGCTAAAAATAGAAATTTTTGAAACTTCATTCTATACGAACCGTACCAATGGGCATGACATTTGGTACGGACCATATGAAAAGTGTTTTGGTAGCTTGACTACTTTAAAGCAGGACACGCGCCCAATGACTCACCAACAACAATTTGCTTCGTCTTCAAGTCCTGAAAACACTCATTTTGTCAAGAATCATCCTAGAACACACACACACACACATACGCACACACTTCCTCTCAAGCCTCCTTGAGTGATTTGGGTGATTTTTGTGAGTTTGATCAAGAATTTCGTTGGAGGAGCTTAAGCATTGAAGATTGAATATGTTGCTGAGCAAGAAGGCTTCAAGATTTCAACTGAAATCCAGTGGATTCCTAGAGATGAAACAAATTCTTTAGTAGAGGTAGAATTCTTAACCCATGTTGTGTAACACCCGTTTCCCGGGTACAAATATGCCCTACCCTAGATGGAATTGACAAAGGTTTAACGTGATTGGTTAGTCAACGAATGTTACGTTATAGTCAATCCCGATAATCAAGTGGTACTCAAAGAATGTGTTATATAGTTATGGAAGGTATTATGTGGCACAAATAGAAAGGGAATAGACTTCAAGGGTTTAAGTTGTTATATATGAAAGTGTTATATATTGTTGTGTGGCCAAAATAGAAGGAAATTGACTAAAGGGACTAAATGTGCCAAATGGCCATAGTTGTGCAAGTAAATAATTGGAGTGTGGAGTCTTCTAGTCATTCCACCAAATTCTAGAGGGTGTTTGTGGGTTCGATTTAGAGAGGAAGAAAGGGAGGGAAAATGTGAGCTTGATGAGGGATAGCTAAAGGATCAAGGTTGTGATCAAGTAGATGAAGCCCTAGCAATGGTTCCCACCCAAGCAAGTATTTTAATTAGAGTATAATTGGTGATTTAAGGGTTAGGGTTTATGAACCCTAACTTGGGAAAGATGGGTAATTGGTGTTATAAGTTATATAAGAGGTTATAGTAATTATGAGGTGAATTATTATGGGTTAAAGTTATTAAGTTTATGGGTTTTATCATCATATAATCAATGTATAATAATATGATGATTAGAGGTTTTAGAGGTAAGTTAATGGTCGTATAAACCATTGATTATGATTATTTGATTGTATATTAAGTGTTTGTGTCATGGTGTTAACCAAGGATGCTTATGTGGATGGCAATGATGATGATGATGATGAGGTTGATGATGAAGCTTTGATGTGCTTAGCTTGGAGCCAAGGTAAGTAAAATGATGATGGCATGGTGTTATATGGAATACTAACATGTATATGTTATGTATGTTATAGATGTGAGGTGTTAAGTAATAGGTGGTTTAGATATGCTTGTGTGATGTAATGAATGTGAGCTAAGTGGCGACTTGATGTTATGTGTTAAGTGAGACTTGGAGTAATAAGCTTGTAAAGTAAGTGTTATGATGTATGTAATGCTTATATGTTTGTGTGAAGTATAATGGTATGTTATAGTCATTTTACTTACTAAGCATTATCGCTTACCGTTATAGTTGTTAATGTTTTGTAGGTGCTCATGGCAAGAAAGTATTTCATGGATTAAAGCTTAAGGAGTGAATGTGCGGATGTTAGAAGGTTATAAGGTATTTAGAAGCTTAGGTGGAATACCGAGATCAAAGTCAACGTTGTACCCCCGAGAGTCTTTTAATGGTTTGTATGTTGGTTAATCTAGTGTCATGGTTTATGTAATAATCAAGAAACACTTTTAGGAGGTCGGGGATGCTCAAAATAAAGGTTAAACATGGTATATTAGATTAAAGAATGGGGAAGGTGTGTGTGTATTCTATAGAGAGAAAGAAGAGAAAACACACACATCTCAAGTTACAATAGAGACATCCCACCCTACTAGTTGTGACTAGGAGGGGTATTTATACTACTTTACAAGCTAATCTTTACTCTAATGGCAAGACTAGTCCTTGTACTTAAATACTATTGCAATTCCCGAGTATAACATAACTTTAAAGGCTAACAATCTCTCCCCAAAGTGATGTTATACGGGAATTGCTTACAACGTTCCCTACAAGTAAAATTAAATACATAACATAAGCGCAGCAGCTCTGAGAATGGTCTTCAAACTTCATTACTTCGTTCAGCTTGTAGAATCTTCTCAGCTGTCATCTCTTTACTTGCAGAAGAACAATGCGAGAAATATATAATTAGGGATTAAATCTGGCTTTTCACACACCCCTAATTAGTGCTCTCCCCCAAACTGACAAACTTTCTGATGAATGCCTGAATCTGAAGAAGTCTTTTGATAATTAAATGCATACCATCTTTAGTCTTCTGACACGCAGTGGAAAATGTAGGACAGACTGTAGACTCGTCCTTCTTCAAGATTGTCCATTCGGAGGAATAGAGTATCAACATCTTAATCTCTCCAAATGCATCCCAGTTATATTTCGTATGAAAGATCAACCCGTAACGTACACATGAAATGATAACACCAAAGTAACAAGTTGAACCACTGATCATCTTGATTTTGTTGCCCGAAATTGGTGAAGGTGGATAAGGTAGAAGTACGTAGAATAAGATGAGAAGATAAGGATATAGGATCAACCAATCTCCGACACAAATCGTTTCATAAATCATTAAACCCGATCACGTGAACTTGTTGTGCGTCCTCGATGTACACATTTCTCTCCCCTGCTGGTTACGATTTATCGGAAGCAGCATAATGATGTGTACGTGAAGTATTAACTGGAAGCACTTTATCATTAAACATATAGCCCGTAAGAAGATGTAGATAAACCCAATCTACTAATAATACCATTTGAAATTGTAATACTCTTTATCAACCCCCTGTATAAAAAACAACGGCTTTTTGTAGTAACCACATATGAAGATAACCCAATATGACGAACTTGAGAATGAAGTAAAATCTCCCAGATTTGTGAATTAAGCTTGTACTATCCTGTGACTAAGAACGGTGTACCCTATACTCTCAACAAAAGTATTAGTACAAAACCTCTTGACATATCCTCAACTACGTGAGACACTGAGCACTACAACGTAACTCCTTAAAGTGATAGTTACTTTGTGAGTATAGAGAGAAAGAATTACAAAACTAACTAGATATCCAAGTCTTCGTCACCACTAATATATGCTCAAACAAGTCATCTTCGCGGGAGGGTAGAAAGAAAGAAGATGAAATAAGTACACGCATCCGTAAAACCTTACTTCAAACCCAAATAAATAATAACGAATCATCCTTGTAGTCACAGTTGATAACATTCAAAATTTAGCCATTGTCATTCAAAACTCACCACACCAAAATCACAAATGATATTATTGGCCTACACCAAAATCACAAATGATATCCTTATAATTGCCTTAAAATGCAATTATAAGGATACTAGAAAATTTTGAGTTTTAAAAAAAAATTACTCTAAATTTCGCCGAAAAAATTCGAATTTTGACCTAAAAATTTGAATTTTGGGCCAAAATTTTCACCATTATACCAGAATTCGAATTTAGCTCGGTTCCAAAGTCGAAAAATCCTTAAAGTCCAAAGTCGAAGACTTGTACATACAAAATCGGAGACTGAAAATCCAACAAATTCGAAGAACTTTAGCACACAAACTCGGAGGATTTTACTCTGAGAAACTCGGAGAATTCTAACTTAGAAACTCGGAGGATTTTACACTAAGAAACTCGGAGGATTTCTTATCTCAGAAACCCAGAGGATTTCTTGTCTCAGAAACTCGAAGGATTTTCGCAAACTCGGAGGATCTTTACAAACTCGGAAGATCTTCACAAACTCGGAGGATCTTTACAAACTCGGAAGATCTTCACAAACTCGGAGGATCTTTACAAACTCGAAAGATCTTCACAAACTCGGAGGATCTTCACAAACTCGGAGGATCTTTACAAACTCGAAAGATCTTCACAAACTCGGAGGATCTTTACAAACTCGGAAGATCTTTACAAACTCGGAAGATCTTCACAAACTCGGAAGATCTTTACAAACTCGGAAGATCTTCACAAACTTGGAGGATTCAACAGAAACTCGGAAGATTCAATAGAAACTCGGAAGAAGCGTCTGATGAACAGTAACTCGATCCTCAAAAACACACCACAAATCACATTTTTTTCACCCCAAAACCCCACGATTCGCCCCTAGTTAGCTCTGATGCCAATTGTAATAATCAAGAAACACTTTCAGGAGGTCGGGGATGCTCAAAATAAAGATTAAACATGGTATATTAGATTAAAGAATGGGGAAGGTATGTGTGTATTCTAGAGAGAGAAAGAAGAGAAACCACACATACCTCAAGTTACAATAGAGACATCCCACCCTCCTAGTTGTGACTAGGAGGGATATTTATACAACTTTACAAGCTAATCTTTACTCTAATGGCAAGACTAGTCCTTGTACTTAAATACTATTGCAATTCTCGAGTATAACATAACTTTAAAGGCTAACAGTTTATGTTATGGTCGTCAAAGTATTATGGATGTCAAGGTCTAAATTATGTCGAATTGGAATGTATTAGTAACGGTTAAAGTGTATGAAATGGGTTAAAGGGGTGTTTGGTTTAAGGTGTATTTCCACCCATTTTGGGGTCAAACGGGTCGAATGGTTATGAAAATGATGTATTATGTTATATTAAAGATTTGTAGAAAGTTCCATTAAGTTCGAGCCTTGGAAGTCGTCTTTCTGAAAATTAGAGTAAGTTGCTAAGAGTTGTATTTTTGGTAGAATCTGGAAATGAGAGCATAAGGCCTTCCGCTTCTGGGCATAAGACCTTCTGCATTTAAAAGTAGTTTTCTGAGTTTCTGAGTTACAGGTCATACGCCCTTATGGGCTGGCATAAGGCCTTCTGCCTAAAATGCATTTTCACAATTTCTGATTACAGACCATACGCCCTTCTGGACCTTGGGTGTAAGGGCGTATGGTACATAGGTAGTCTTGGCACCTTTTAGTCGATTTTCTAAAAATCATATCTTTTAATCCGTAAGTCGTTAGATGTCGTGCCACCCGTCATCTTGAAGGTAATTGAGTCTAGTTTCTTTTAAAAATAGTTTCAAGGTTTGAAATGTGATAGATGTTTCAACAGTTGGTCAAAGAGTAATATAATGTTTGGTAAAGTCAAGCGTTTCAGCGTAAAAGTTCAAATTTCAATGATTTTATGATGTGTCGTTCACGGGGTGTTACAAATTGGTATCAGAGCTTCGGTTTAAGTGAATTAGGTTTCCCTTTAGGTTTCCTAGACTTAAACCACTCGTAGTTGCGATGGACATAAGTTAAAGAAATACGAAAATGTAATAGCTAAGTTATAGAAAGTATTATGTGATGTGTTATATGAATTTAAGTTAAAAGCAGTGAACATGTTTTATAGTATTGATGTGTTTGTGATATAAGCCCATGGCAGACTAGATGTGTTAAGGTGAATGGATCACCGTACACTTTGGATAGTGTCGGTGATTATTAAGTGATTATGTGATTGTGTGTTATAGTAGCGATTAGAAATATGAATGCTTATAGAAAGGTGAGATTAGAATTGCGTTATAGTAAGGAGTTATAGATGGTTAATGTAATGATGTTTGAACCGTGTGATGTTGATGACCAACATATGGTCTCATTATATTTAGTGGCTAATGGTTGGCTGTTAATGTGGTATTAGAGATGGGCTAATAGTGAGTTATAGTATGCGATGAATAAGCATGAATGTGTAATGATGAGAAGTGTGTTATAGTATGATGAGATGATGGCATAGTTGATTGACACATTGATATTAAGTGTCTAATATTATAAGGTTATAGAATGGGAATAAGGTATGTTGGTATGAGATGATGAAATATAGTATGATAGCATGTAATGAAGAGATGAGAATGATATGTCTTAAATGCTAATAACTAAAAATGAGATGAGTTAAAGTCTATGAGTAAGAATGTGATGATATGTGGTATGTTAAAACATGACGAGATTGTGTTAATGTTATAGAATGTGTATAAAGGATAAAAGGATGCTAAGGAGTGTGTTATAGAATAAACCTACGTAAGGTTTAATGAAAGTAAAATCGAGCAGACTAAAAGTGTAGTAGTAAATATGTGGAAATGGTTAACGAGGGTTAAAGGATGAAAGTTATAGTAAGATGAGTAAACACATAAATGTGTAAATATGATAAGCAGGTTTCATATGCCCTATGAACTTGCCGTGATTAAATTAAAATGGATGTAATAATATGTGTGTTAAAGTGTTAATAGCTTGGATCCAATGTGTTGTTACAGTGTGATGTTACAGGCAACTCGGGAAACGTTACAGTGATTGTTACAGAAATTCTACGGGATATGTTATAGTGATCCTACGGGATGTGTTATAGCCCAAGTTAGCAAGTGAATGTTACAGAAATCCTTCAGGATAAATTGAATTGCCTTCACCGGCAAAGATTGCCTACATCCTTCCCATCGGGGAAAATGTTAAAGTAAAATGGATCCAAGCTGGAAAATGTAAAAGTTTAAATTATGAACGACAAATGTGGAATGATAAAAGTTGAAAGTTAAAGCTTGTAACAGATAGGTACGAGTGTTATGTCGGAATTGTATAAGTAGGATGGTTTATGGTTTCTTTATTTAAATGGATTGGGATGCCTTTTTTATTTGAATAAAGTAGTTATGAATCGCCGAACCATGAGTTCGTATTTCTTGATTTACATAGTTTGGGACGCCTCTCCATGTAAATAAGGAAGTATGAATGAGTGGGCTTATGTGTTCTCGACATGGAATGAGTAGGCTGAAGGGGTAGAAACGGAAGTCTTAAACTAGTTAGACGTCTAAGAAAATAAGAAAGGAGGGATAGAGAGAGTTAATTTGGACCTTAGGTAAGAGTCGTTATGTAAAACCTATGTTTTAGGTGTCACAAACATAAGTTGGAACGATTATGAATGTTATAGCGATGTTATAGTATGCCTTGTGGCATGTCATGATGTTAGAAGGGACCATGGTGGTTATGAAGTGAATGAAAGTTATTAGAGAGAAGTAAAGATAACGAAATGTTATAGTAAAAATGTTAATGGAAGAATGGAATGGTTACAGTAAAACGACGTTATAGTATGCTGTATGGCATGATGTAATGTGAGTAAGAACTCTAGCGGTCGTAAAATTGATAAAAGTTATGAGAAAGTAATAGAGATAAACGAAGCGTTATAGTAAGAATGTAAATGGAATAATAAAATGACTTCGGTAAAATGTAATAACGAGAATTGTATGATTCACTCAATTGACATATAGTCCTTGATGGAAGTCTAGAATAAAGTGGGTAAGATGTGGGTAATAGTAATGGAATCGGTTATAGTAATGATTGATGTTGAATGGATATGTCTAAAGTGACATAATGATTTATTAATAGATGAAGAGTCATAGAAATTAAACGAGAAGAAGAATGGATTAAGGGTGTGGAATGTATTATAGGGTGCTTTGAGTTTCAAGATCAAGTAGATCGTTGCAACATAACGGTTTGATTTTGTAAGTACTAGATACGGGTGTATGCTGTGACCAAGATTGGTTAGTAATAGACGAGAGATTTCGGGGACGAAATCTAAATAAGGGGGTAGAATTATAACACCCGTTTTCTGGGTACAAATAGGCCCCACCCTAGATGGAATTGACTAAGGTCTAACATGATTGGTTAGTCAACGAATGTTACGTTATAATCAAACCCGAGAGTCAAGTGGTACTCAAAGAATGTGTTATATAGTTATGGAAAGTATTATGTGGCACAAATAGAAAGGGAATAGACTTCAAGGGTTTAAGTTGTTATATATGAAAGTGTTATATATTGTTGTGTGGCCAAAATAGAAGGAAAAGGACTAAAGGGACTAAACGTGCCAAATGGTCATAGTTGTGCAAGTAAATAATTGGAGTGTGGAGTCTTCTAGTCATTCCACCAAATTCTAGAGGGTGTTTGTAGGTTTGGTTTAGAGAGGAAGAAAGGGAGGAAAAATGTGAGCTTGATGAGGGATAGCTAAAGGATCAAGGTTGTGATCAAGTAGATGAAGCCCTAGCAATGGTTCCCACCCAAGTAAGTATTTTAATTAGAATATAATTGGTGATTTAAGGGTTAGGGTTTATGAACCATAACTTGGGGAAGATGGGTAATTGGTGTTATAAGTTATATAAGAGGTTATAATAATTATGAGATGAATTATTATAGGTTAAAGTTAAAAAGTTTATGGGTTTGATCAACATATAATCAATGTATAATAATATGATGATTAGAGGTGTTAGAGGTAAGTTAATGGTTGTATAAACCATTGATTATGATTATTTGATTGTATATTAAGTGTTTGTGTCATAGTGTTAACCAAGGATGCTTATATGGATGGCAATGATGATGATGATGAGGTTGATAATGATGCTTTGATGTGCTTAGCTTGGAGCCAAGGTAAGTAAAATGAT
Source organism: Artemisia tridentata subsp. tridentata (assembly GCA_021014915.2). NCBI lineage: Eukaryota > Viridiplantae > Streptophyta > Magnoliopsida > Asterales > Asteraceae > Artemisia > Artemisia tridentata. Next base: position 16,427,574 of record CP139509.1, read on the forward strand.
GATGTCATGGTGTTATATGGAATACTAACATGTATGTGTTATGTATGTTATAGATGTGAGGTGTTAAGTAATAGGTGGTTTAGATATGCTTGTGTGATGTAATGAATGTGAGCTAAGTGGCGACTTGATGTTATGTGTTAAGTAAGACTTGGAGTAATAAGCTTGTAGAGTAAGTGTTATGATGTATGTGATGCTTATATGTTTGTGTGAAGTATAATGGTATGTTATAATCATTTTACTTAATAAGCGTTATCGCTTACCGTTATAGATGTTAATGTTTTGTAGGTGCTCATGGCAAGAAAGTATTTCTTGGATTAAAGCTTAAGGAATGAATGTGTGGATTTTAGAAGGTTATAGGGTGTTTAGAAGCTTAGGTAGAATACCGAGCTCAAAGTCATCGTTGTACCCCCGAGAGTCTTTTAATGGTTTATGTGTTGGTTAATCTAGTGTCATAGTTTATGTTATGGTCGTCAAAGTATTATGGATGTCAAGGTCCAAGGTATGTCGAATTGGAATGTATTAGTAACGGTTAAAGTGTATGAAAAGGGTTAAAGGGGTGTTTGGTTTAAGGTGTATTTTCACCCATTTTGGGGTCAAATGGGTCGAATGGTTATGAAAATGATGTATTATGTTATATTAAATATTTGTAGAAAGTTTCCTTAAGTTTCGAGTCATGGAAGTCGTCTTTTCGGAAATTAGAGTAAGTTGCTAAGAGTTGTATTTTTGGTAGAATCTGGAAATGAGAGCATATGACCTTCCGCTTCTAAGCATAAGGCCTTCTGCATTTAAAAGTAGTTTTCTGAGTTTCTGAGTTACAAGTCATACTCCCTTATGGCTGGCATAAGGCCTTCTGCCTAAAAATGCATTTTCACAGTTTCTGAGTACAGACCATACGCCCTTCTGTACCTTGGGTGTAAAGGCGTATGGTACATAGGTAGTCTTGGCACCTTTTAGTCGATTTTCCAAAAATCATATCTTTTAATCCGTAAGTCGTTAGAGGTCGTGCCACCCGTCATATCGAAGGTAATTGAGTCTAGTTTCTTTTAAAAATAGTTTCAAGGTTTGAAGTGTGATAGATTTTTTAACAGTTGGGCAAAGAGTAATAGAATGTTTGGTAAAGTCAAGCGTTTCCGTGTAAAAGTTCAAATTTCAATGATTTTATGACGTGTCGTTCACGGGGTGTTACCTGTTGTGTTTTCATTTTTAATTTTAGAGTATTGATCATGGTTTTGATCAAAGGGTTTATCTTGATTTCATGGTTTATTAAGACAACCATTGTTCCAGTAAGAGTTCTGATTCTTTGAGATTTAAATGGTGATTGAGAACATAAAAATGAGATTAATGGTGTTTTTGCCAAAGTCATGATCTAAGGATGGATTAATGATTAAATGGTATTTTGATGATAAGAAACCGATTGATAAACTGGAATAGAGACATTGATTGTCTAGTAGATGATATTAAACCTTAAGAAATGATTTGAACTGAGATTGGATAAAAATGAGATTTCCAGTAATATCCATACCCACCATACGATACAAGGTTATACCTCGTAGGATACGTATAGTTCATAGTTTCTGGGAAAGATGAAGGAGATGAACCATACGCACTATACAGTTCAAAGTTATACTTTGTACTATAAGCATAGTTCATAATATCTGGGAAAATGAAGAAGATGATGAACTACACTGTTAGGAATTAAACCTAACAGTTAGTGCTGGTAGTATATAAGTTAGTACTGCTGAAGACTGATGAAGATAACACTGACAGTACTAAGTCAGTTAGTACTGCCACCATTAGAAGTTAGTACTGCTTATAATTTTTGTAAACGTGTAATAGATAATTATAGAAAGGATTTTGTGTATATCCTACTTATATAGAATTATAGTTATCTTGTACAGGAATCCTTGGTCTATAAAAGGATATCCTAGGTTAGGTTTTGAGATATACAAGTCGTGAAGATTCAAGGTTGTAAACCCTAGTACTAACAAGAGTACTCGTATTATTATCATTAATAATATTGAATCGTTTTGGTTAATCATTATTGTCTTCATTGTTCATACATACAAACATATTCACTGTTCCATTCATTCATATACACAACACAATATCTTCTAAGTATTAGCTAGTAAATTCCGCGTGCTAGTTAATATCAAATCAAAGTATCTATCTAACACAAGGAGTGTGTTAAGATCCGGTCAAGTGGTATCAGAGACAGGTTTCTGATACTTTGAATTAGAAGATCCAAGAAGAACTTTTCCAAGAAGAAAGATGGACATGGAGACAAGTACAACTAATGTTGCTGCTAAGTTACCAATGCTCAAGCCTAATGAGTTCGATATGTGGAGATTAAGAATTGAGCAATACTTCCAGGTGCAAGATTATGAACTCTGGGATATTATAGAAGAAGGAAACACTTTTATGCCTACAACTTCTTCATATACAGTTGATGGCAAGGTTGTAACTACAGTGCAAACAAAGCCAATGACTACTGAAGAGAAGGTCCAGTACAAGAATGATCTTAAGGCAAGAAGCATGCTGCTGATGACAATTCCTAATGGTCAATTATTGAACTTCAGTAAGTTCAAGTGTGCCAAGACTTTGTTTGAAGCTATTGTTGCCATATATGGTGGGAATGAAGCCACCAAGAAAACTCAAAAGACACTACTCAAGCAACAATTTGAGAACTTCTCAGCTACAAGCAATGAGTCACTAGATCATATGTTCAACAGACTTCAAAAGCTAGTGAGTCAGCTTGCTATTCTTGGAATGGAGATACCTCAGGAGGACTTAAACTCTAAATTCTTAAGGAGTCTACCATCAGAACGGGCTATGCATGTTGTTGTTTAGAAGAACAAGCCAGACATAGATTCTATGAGTCTGATGGATTTGTATAGCAACTTCAAGATAGTGGAGCAAAATGTGAAGAAGGTTGCTGGAACAAGCACAAGTTCAAGCTCTGGGAATTTGGCCTTTGTGTCAACTCCCAGTACCTTAAGTCCAGAAGATGAAGTGCACATTACTGGAGCAGTTAGAACTGCTAGTTCAAATATTGGTACTGCTAGTACTTCAAGCAGTACTAATGGACTTTTGGATGAGAATACTTATTGTGCTTTCTTGACTACTCAGCACAATGGAAGTATGTTGACTCATGGAGACCTTCAAGAGATTGATGAAGATGAAATTGAAGAGATGGACATCAAGTGGCAGCTCTCTCTTCTCAGCATGAGAGCTAAGAGATTTTTGAAGAAAACAGGCAAGAAGATAATCATAAACAGCAATGATGTTGCTGGGTATGACAAGTCAAAGATTGAGTGCTATAATTGCCTTAAGAAAGGTCATTATTCAAGGGAGTGCAGAATGCCAAGACAACAAAATGGCAAGAGCAGAGGTTTTGGAGGCAAGACAAGAGAAGTAGAGATTACAGACTCAAGCTCAAAGGCTATGGTTGCCATTGATGGCTTAGGGTTTGACTGGAGCTACATTGCAGAGGAGGAAGCAGAAGCATCTACAGAGATTGCTCTTATGGCTTTCTCAGATTCTGAGGTACAAGTTTCTAAATGTTCTAAATCATGTGATGCTTTAAAAGAATTAGAAACTCTTAGGAAACACTATAATGAACAGAGAATAGAGTTAAACCAGACTATTTTTAATTTGGCAAATCATAAAAGGGGTTTAGCTGTTTTAGAGGAGCAAATTGTTCATTATAAGAGTATGGAATCTAAGTTTGCTGATGACATAGCTTTGCTTAAAAAGGATATATTTTTTAAAGATGCTGAAATTAAGTTTGTAAGAGATGAGTTTGATAAGTTGAAACAGGCAAAAGAAAACATTCAATTAAGTGTAGATACATTAGAGTATGCCTCTAAGGGTGTTAACAAGATAATTGAATGTCAAATTCTCAACAAGGCTAAGTCAGGTCTAGGTTATAACTCAGTTCCACCTCCTCATAGAGGAATACCTGTTCCTACAGGTATTGACCTTGAACATATAGGTTTGGAAGAATTTCAATTACCCAAGATTGAATATGGACCTAAACCTAAGGAGAAGGAAGTTGTTGAAAAGCATGTAGAAGTAAGTTTTGAGAGTGCAAGTGATAAATCACTCTCTGAGGACAAGGTGTCCTCTGATAGGTCATCAAGTAGAAACTCAGATGCTCCAACCATAGAGGATTGGACTTTTAATGATGATGAGAGTGCTCAGGTTGAGGTTAAGCCTGTTAGTGTTAAGATAGAGGAAGCAAAAGTTCCTAAGGTGGTCAAGAAAGATACTGTTAGGCCTAAAACCAATGCTAAACCATTTAGACCAACAGTTAGGTATGCTGAAATGTATAGAACCACAAACAAGCCCAGAGGTAACCAAAGGAATTGGAACAACCTCAAGTCTCACCAACTAGGTGATGACTTTGTTTGCTATAGGAAAGCTTGTTTTTCATGTGGTAGCTTTGACCATCTTGCACTTTATTGCAACAATAGGGTAACTAGGTATTCAAGTCCTAGGGTAAACTCAGTTAGACCTCCCACTCACCCTACAAATGCCAGAATGATACCTAGAACAGTTCTTTTAAGGTCTGGACCAAGAGCAGTTCATACTGCTAGACAAGCAGTTCATACTGCTAGACCAGAAATTCATACTGCTAGACCAAATCAGAACTTTTATCCAAGACAAGCAGTTCAAAGTACAAAAATATTTTTCAAATCTGCACCATCAACTGCTAGAAGGACTTTTCACAACAATGCAATGATAAATAAACAAGTTTGGAAGCCTAAAGTTGCAATTGCAAACCCAGCAATTCATACTGCTAGGCAAGCAGTTAATACTGGAAGTTTTAAAAACACTGCTAAGGGAAAGATGGGTAATGGTATTAATGCATCTGCATCATGGGTTTGGAAACCACTTCAATCAAATGGTACTCCAACTGTTCTAAAAAGGTTTAATTATATTGATGCAAGAGGAAAACCTAAGTCAGTGATGGCTTGGGTACCACAAGGAAATTAATTTTCCTTTTTATGTGCAATGTTAGTCATATGTTTATATATTATGAGACAAGTGCTTTGCACTTTGTTTCCTTGTTTTTGGACTAACACTTGCAGGTATGGATGATAAGCACCAAGGAATTACAAGTGCTTTCTGTTTTGGACTGTATGGTGATTTGGAAGCTTAGTGTGTGATCTTTGCACACAACAAATGATTATTGGTTCACCATGTCTAACCCACATAAGAACCAACTAGTCCAGAGCAAACGGTTTCTGGTAAAGACTAATCAAATCCATTTATGGTTGAAAATTTACCAAAAATTGTATGGTTATCAACTCACCATATCTAACAGTGAAGAGTTGGCTAGTCCAAAGCAAACGGCTATTGGTAAAGACATATCAAATCCGTTGATAGCTGATAGTTTGCTAAAAACTATGGGTGAGCAGTCTTATTTTCAAATTAATATTAAGTTTCTACTTCTCATTAAAATTTTTCTTGAAAATTAGTACTGCTTGTGCAAAGTTTGTACTGCTAGTGTAAACTTTGTACTGCTCAACTAGCCATTAGAACTGTTGTGTCAGTAATTATTTTTTACTTAGAAACTAGCCGTTGGAAGTTTGTTGCGATTTTTACTGATTAAATTACGGTTTTTAAGGAATCCTCTTCTAGATATTTTAACTTTTATTCTATTATAATCTTATCCTTAAATAAAAGTTAACATATTCTTTAAGTCGGTCAATAGAAACTGTAATTCTCTCAATAATATCTCATCTCACTTTCATCTTCTACTTTCTAACCTAAATTTTTACTATTTACCACAGTCAAATCAATTTTTTACTGAGAATATTATGGCTAATTTGGATTTTATCAAGAGGCACAACCAGCTTGCTTATTTGGAGAAAACAGAGGAAGGGGATGGACCAAAATTTTATGAGATTGTGGACTTCTTGAACGCGTCTAATATTAGGTATGCTTTAACTGTTTCCCCTACTCTTATTGTCTCTCATATCACACAGTTTTGGCAAACTGCCATTGTCAAAATTAGTGAAGAGGAAGACATAGAAATTCACTCCAAAGTGGATGGCATATCTTTTGTTGTTACCGAATCTACTCTTAGGAGACATCTTAAGTTGCAAGATTCAGATGGTATCAACAATATGCTAAACACTGAAATTTGGCAAGAAATTGCTAGAATGGGGTATGATACATCCAATCAAAAACTTACTTTTCAAAAGGGATATTTCTCCCCACAATGGAGATTTTTGATACATACTCTCTTACATTGTTTAAGTCCCAAAAGAACATCATGGGAGCAATTCAGTAGCAATATTGCTATTGCTCTCATATGTCTGTCAACAAAAAAGGTTTTCAATTTTTCAAAATTTATATTTGAGAGTATGGTTGCTAATGTAAAACGTAAAATAAAATTTCTTATGTATCCAAGATTTGTTCAAAGCTTTTTTAATAAGAAAAGGAATTTGCTTAAGCAACATAAAGAAATTTTTCCAACTCCTAGCCTACAACCAAAAGTTTTTCAAAATATGGCTATGGCAAGTAGATTGTTTAATGGGGTAGAAATACCTCTATTTCCTGAGATGATTCAAGTTGTTTAGGGTGAAGGGTCAGTAAACCCAACTGATCCCCAACCAACACCCACAATGGTTCCTGAAATAACCCATACACCCCCAATTATCACCACATATTGGAGAAGGACCACAGCTAGACTAACTAGAGTAGAAACTGGATCCTTGCCCCATGACTCACCTCTCCTAGCAGGTAACACAGCTAGAAGTGTTGAGGGCAATTCTAAACTTGATGAATTGACGGCTTTATGTAACAAGTTACTGCCAAGGTAGAATCTCTGGAGGAGGAAATCAAAAGCCACAAGACCAATTTTGCTAATGTCTACACAAAGTTGACTCTCATGGTAAAGAAGTTGGAAGATCAACTTAAGAGGAAAAGATCAAGAGTGGTGTTGGATGATGATTCTTCAGATAGTGACTCAGATGATTCAGATGATGATGATGGTGATTCTCCCAAACAGGGGAGGAAATCAGGAGAAGCTGGGAAAGATAAGGATTAGAGATCTGGAACTCAGGGGAGGTATGAAGAAGGTACTAGTGGATTGTATGAAAAAGGTACTGTTGGTGATGATACTAATATGGGTGAGCAAGAGGAAAATCAAAGTACTGCTGAGAATGTTGAAGAAGCAGTACAAACTGCTGATGTTGAAGAAGTAGCAGTATAAACTGCTAAAGACAAGGGCTAAGGAATTTTAATTGAAGAAGATGAGCCACAGAAGATAGTTAAGCCAAGAACTCAGATTCAGATAGCCTATGATGCAGAAGTGGCAAAGAAACTTCAAGAGGATGAACAAGCAGATGAACAAGCTCAGATTGATCTTGATGCAGAGTTAGCAAAGAAGATAACTGAAGCAGATGTGATTGATTTTATGGAAGAAAGAAGGTTAGAAAAGATAGCTTCAGATGAGCAGATTACTCAAGAAACCTTTGATGAACAACTGCAATATTTGTTAGACTCAGATCCTATTGTGAGAGCACAAGCAGTTCTTATTCTTAAAGATGAAAGTTTAACCACAGAAGAGAAGTCAGCAAAGCTTACTGAGTTCATTTTAGCAAAGAATAAGGAAGTTGCTTGGAGTAATCTTATGCAGAAGATCAGAGATAGACAAAAGAAATGGTACAAGAAGAAGATGCCTACAAAGAAAGATTATATCAGCTTCATGAAAAGTTATTTGAAGAACCAGGCATTTTGGAAGCCAAGTTATTTCAAAGGAAGATCAGATGCAAAGATTGAAAAAGCTTATTATGAAGCTTATGCAAGGATTAATAAGTCATTTCATAAAGATTTTGAACATAGTAAAGGAGAGAAAAGAAGACCAAAAGTGTTAGAGTCAGATACATCTAAGAGACAAAAGACTGAAGCTGAGAAATTATCTGATGAACAGCTTAAAAACATGATTGTAGTGATTCCTGAATCAACAAATGTAAGTCCACTCCAATCAAAACATCCAATCATTGACTGGAAAGTATTCACAGAAGGGAGAATGAAAGGATGGGAAATCATAAGAGTTGGTGGAAAAACTGAAAAATACAAGTTGTTTGAAGATTTGCTTAAGGGATTTGATAGGGAATATCTCAACAAGTTATGGAACTTAGTACAAGAAAGATTCAGAGTTGCAGATCCACTTTAAGATAACGATAAAGAGCTATGGGCACAGTTAAAGAGGATTTATGATCCAGATGGTGGTGAAGCTATATGGAGGTTTCAAGCTCCAATAAAGGATGTTTCATGGAAGCTGTTTGATACATGTGGTGTACATAGAATTTCTACCAAGGATGGGATAGAAATCTATATGCTCGTTGAAAAAGACTATCCTCTCAAAACATCAACTTTATTGACTCTAGTATGTTTAAAATTGGAGATTTAAGTTGAATCAGAAATGGTAGATGTATTAGTCAGAAGAATGTTTGATCTTGTAGAATAGAGAAAAGCCCAAACAAAGAGATTGACTTGGTAGGTGTTTGGAAGAATCCCCCCATCCTCAGGATGAAGTTTAATTCAGAAGAAACTTAGTGATTTGGAGAGAAATCATAAGTTTAGGGGAGGATTGTTAGGAATTAAACCTAACAGTTAGTACTGGTAGTATATAAGTTAGTACTGCTAAAGATTGATGAAGATAACACTCACTACTAGAAAAATAGCCTTTAATGACACCAAAATTATGACACACGCATGATAATGACACGCAAAAATGTGTGTCATAAAAAAACTGTCATAAATTGTACAATCTGAAGGCTAGATGACAGGCAATTTTTAGTGTCATAAAAAAACGTCCTCTAACGCGGAGTACACTTACATTTGCGTGTCATCCCTAAAACAGACGACACTTTCTTCAGGCGGCAAGTTTAATTATATTTACTCCCAAAAAATTCAAATCACTTCTCCAAAAATTAAACCCTTTCCCCCAAAACCATCCTATCCTTCCTTCACCTCCATTCATCCCCAATCTCCTCCCTCACTCACTCTCACACACGTTGCATCTCTTCGAAAACTACTTTCGATTTCATCTCTTCGAAAACTACTTCCTAAATCTGGATCTAATAAACATAAGATGAGTCCAAACCCTAAGCTATCCGTTGTGAAGGAATCGATCTCGGTTTCTTAAAAGAAATTTGTGTGTTTTATGTGTGTGAACAAACAAACTTAAAAGAAACAAAACACAGCTTCTTTGCTGTTTGTTGTGTGTATGATCGGATCCTAACTGATCCATCAAACCCTAATTAATCTTTGGAAATCCTAACCCTTACATTTTCATAATCATCAAATTAAACTTATTAATTATTAACTTAATTAAACCTTATGGCCGCCAATACCGATCAATCTGGTGACGTCACGGCGTGGAATCAGGTTGTTCGAGGCGGCGGCGCCGGAGAGCCTGAGCCGGTTTCTCCGGTGGCGGCGCCGTTAGTTAAGGAGCATGATTTGTCTCCGGTTAAGACTTCACCGGAGGATATGAAGAAGCCGGTGTGGAATAGGAAAGTGAATGGAGATGTGGAGAGTAGTGCTGTTGTGAGTCCGGTTATGGGGACGGCTTGGCCCGCTCTCGGTGAGTCGACTAAAGCTGCGGTTAAGTCGTCTTCTTCGGAGTCGTTGAAGACGCTTTCGGATGGTTTGTTGACACCTGCATTGCAGGTAGTTGTTGTTTATTTATGTCATAATGATCTAATTAAGCTTGTTTCTGTTGATTATTAGATGTTCTAAAGGTACTAGTTTATCGGATTAGGACTATTTATTCAGACGCTAAATTTAGATATATGTTTAGAAAAGTCGGGCAGTGTTTGGGATTGCTTATATTGAGGTAAAAAAATAAGGAGAGGGTTAATTGATTGAAAATGTATCTAATTTTACCTTTTCTCTTTGTCGTGCATCAATTCGTTATTTTTTACTACTATGTACGATTAGCAGATGATGCTGTAATATATGTCATAAATGAATGCGTTATTATACTGGGATGGAAAAAGAAATGCGTTGGTTTACCATGTTCTGATGGAATAGACCGTTTCTTATGGAATGCAAGTCTATATTTGATCGATTTTATTCCCGGGAGAAGTTTTTTTCTATTCCATTCACGCCGACAAAGATGATTTTCATAATATGGTGCATAGGTGGTACAAACCGTTTTCCCCTGATATCATTGTTCTTAGTAGTGTGGGGCACTTTTTGATGTTTGGAAATGAAGTGGGTATTGGTAATCATTAAGATCGTCTACTAAGAAACCTTCTGAACGTCTATTTGTGCAGCAGTGCACCACTATTATGTTTTTGTTGCATGGACAAATTAAATTCAGCTATGATACCTTTTAATTGCAATATTAGTCATTTATCCCCACTCGGTAGCTTCTGATGCTTACTCTTTTTTGTCCTGGCTTGCTTGTAATAGACAAGTTTAGTTTTGTTGTAATCCTAGATGATGTTTATTAGATCTTAGTAATCTGTTTCTGTATGCCATTGTGCTTCTTGCGACGTAACAAAAGTGTAGCCGATATATTGTTCACCAATGTCACAGCTTATTTCAGTTTTAAGGTTTGAGAATCTTTAAGTTAACCTTGTAAAACTACGCAGGTGGTTGCAAATTGTTTATCTGCTCTCCAAGAGATCTGGGGCTTGGAAGCTAGTTCATCTGAGGAAGCAGCAAGGGAGAGGGAGGCCTTAATTAGCAAACCAATAATATATTACTTGTTAAATAGGTATGATTTAACTTTTTAATTACATGATACTTGTACGTGATTCTTTGATTTAACTTTTTAATTACATATATAGACTTACTATGTACGATTAACAGTCTAACCATTACAAAGTAAGAAAGATTGCTTATGGTGCAGCTAACCTTCTTAAATAATAAATGTATGCTTACTTATGTTGCCAATTTCTTGTAATACATATATTGAATTATTGATCACAGATGGACTGCAATTACTCAGCTTGCTCACCATGGGATGATCTTCGTGCCAATTGGATATACTTTTAGAGCTGACATGTTCGAAATGGAGTGCTTGTAAGTTTTACCCTTATATAACATTTGATTCATGAAACTCTTTATATATCAACAGTGGTTGTGATGGGTTATATTATTATCTCAAACTAATTAACATATGCATGACTGCATGAGACTGCTTATGCATGAGAATGGCAATAAGAGTGCTTGTGACACTTTTGTTCTTAATGCCTCTCTTTTTTAATATTGTGTTTTGTCAGATCGGGGAAGGTAAAAAAGAATACACGGATGATGATTTGGATGAAATTCGTGAAGAATGAGCAAATTATATGGCAAACTTCATTTACCGGTCTTGAATTCTATATAATTTAGCGGTTGTAAACTTTTATGGTGAATTTTAGAATTTTAAAATAACTTGTGGTTGTATGAAACACATTGTTTTGATATATATGAAATTCGCTCTTTTGCTATTTGTGTATTTATTTGTATTATGAGATTAACTGTTATTTAATGTGTGGATATTAGTAATTTTATAAAAAATATATATATATTTTTTTAAATTTGAACCATGACACGCAAAAAAGGTGTCATAAAAGTGTGTCGTAAAAGGGTGTCATAAAAGCGTGTCATAAATTCATGACGCGCGAAATGCGTGTCATAAAGCTTTATGACGGGTCGATCAATGACACCAAAAAGCGCGTCATCTGACCCCTTTTATGACACGCAATGCGCGTCATTAAAGGCCTTTTTTCTAGTAGTGACTGACAGTACTAAGTCAGTTAGTACTGCCACCATTAGAAGTTAGTACTGCTTATAATTTTTGTAAAAGTGTAATAGATAATTATAGAAAGGATTTTGTGTATATCATACTTTTATAGAATTATAGTTATCTTGTACAGGAATCCTTGATCTATAAAAGGATATCCTAGGTTAGGTTTTGAGATATACAAGTCGTAAAGATTCAAGGTTGTAAACTCTAGTACTAACAAGAGTACTCGTATTATTATCATTAATAATATTGAATCGTTTTGGTTAATCATTATTGTCTTCATTGTTCATACATACAAACATATTCACTGTTCCATTTATTCATATACACAACACAATATCTTCTAAGTATTAGCTAGTAAATTCCGCGTGCTAGTTAATATCAAATCAAAGTATCTATCTAACACAAGGAGTGTGTTAAGATCCGGTCACACACGAATTGTATTAAGGAAAGACTCAGGGTTTGGTTGCCGAAAAGACTAATATCTTATGAATTAGGGGTTCAAGCAATTCAAGCTTGATGAACATCGACAATGACGTCTGTTCACATCAGTTCAGGCCTCGATCTTCAACGACAAATGACGTTTGAACACATCAGTTCAAGCCTCGGGCCTCAATGTCAACATAATGGCGTCTGCTAAAAACACTCCAGGCCCTTTTCCTTAAAGAAAAGAAAGGCGTACGCTTGAGTACGCTTTATCTTTGAAAGAAGAGAAATCTTCTTGTTTATGACCATTCTCATCAACAAGTTTCATGCTCTTCCCATGCTCATTCAGTCATCAAGTGGATCAACGTACATTGGAGAATATTCTTATTCACTTGTTCTATCAAAAATGGAAACCTCATATGCAATTTTTGAGGGGGAGAAGTGTGAATAAACTAAATTTCAGTCATCAAGTGGATCTACTTACCGTGGATTATATTCTTATTCACTCGTTCAATCAAAAATGGCAGTAGGCAGTCATATGCAATTTTTGAGGGGGAGAAGGGTGAATAAACTTCATGTTGATTGATGTTTGAGAAATGGTCATACAACTCTCCTCCAACACCTAATGTTCCACTTATTCCTCAAGGTGTTGATAATGACTCTTATTATATTGAAGTTGCACGCTTGAATAATGATCCGCTCTTTGGTATTCCTTTCCCAGAACCAGGTTCTGAAGAATCCCCTTATTCACGGATTGTTGTTCCTTCCAATGTGCACTCTGTAAATCAACCACAAGAGCATAAAGGAAAATGTCGGCTAAAACGTCAAAACGGAAAAGAATTTGGACATGGAATGTCAAGTGATCACGGAGTTTATTTGGCATCCCTTATTTGAGATTGAAGTGGGTTTCACGAAGGCTTCTACTTATTTCATCATCGAGACTTCATCTATCGATTGATGACTTGCTTGAACTTATAAAGTTTTTGATTGGGACTTGGATTATCTAGTTATACCCGATGTAAGGAGTTACATTGTAGTACTCACGGGTTATAGCTATCACTTCAAGGAGTTACATTGTAGTGCTTAGTGTCACACGCAGATGCAGATGTGGATAGTCTCAAGAGGTGTTGTACTTGTTTTGGCTATTAGTTGAGTGTATAAGGGTACTTAGAGGTTTTCTTCTGCATCGTTCTTCAATCAACAACAGTGCAAGCTTAAGTCACAAGAACGGGGAATTCTACTTTAGTTTCAAGTTTGGTATATCGGGTTTGCTCCATCAGTGGTCTCTTCCAATAGCCTACATAAGGGTTGGTAATGATAGTCAGAGAGCGTTTTTGTAGCAGTTGATTCTCACTGGATACATTTGAGCCACTTTTGTTCTTCTCACAAGATTTCAAGTATATGTGCGTAAAATGTGTTGCTGATTCTGAGGTATCAAAACCAGCAAGGGGGAAGGAGACGTACATCTGAACGCATAACGAGTACACGTGACGAACTTTATACTTCTTCTAAATTGAAGTTATTCCGGGAAGACAGATGTCATCACCGTAGAGAAAATCAGTGTTTTAACTCGTGGCTTTTGGGGTATTGTTCCAACTACATGGGGGAAGAGATGTAAGAAACAGTTTCTGATGATTAAAGAGGTACACAATTGTATGATGATTTCTCTAGTTAGTCGGTATCCTACAGAAGGAAATGTGTTCATCCGGGACATACTTGATTTTTGCGGTACTGTTTTGGTGTTATCATTTCGACTACATCCGGTACTCGGTTGCTTTTGCGGTACTGTCTTGGTGTTATCATTTCGACTACATACGGAATAAATTGCTTACACTCGGGACTTAGTTGACCTTGGTGTAACAATTCTCATCTGCAATTTCCTGAAGGGAGAAAAGTGCATTTCTGAGTCTTAATTGTTTTTGATGTTACGTTTTCAACTTCATTAATGGGATTGAGTGTGTACTTCAGGTTTTTGAGCTTCATACAATGAGACTGATTGCATCACTTCAACTACTTGGGGGAAGTGGTCTCTGGATACTTTTGGTATGCATTACTTCAGACTTCAGTGGGAAGAAATGTGAGAAGAATTATTCAAGTGTGAGATGATACACTGCTGATCTATTTGATGATCCCCCGAACGGAGAATCACGATGATTATTCTTAAAAGGAGCAGCAATATTTGATGTGGTTTAATTTGCTACGATTTCCGCTGTACACTTACCTTATGTAAGCCTGAAAGAGAGCTTTGAAACTGCTCAAAAGGAAGATTGTCGGTTTAGGGGGAAGCTATCAAAGCTTCACAATTGAGAAGGCTCAAGTTCATACGATTATTCAGGAGCCTCGAAAGCTTTGGTGGTGAAAGTTTAAGAGATGTTGACTACTGACTTCTACAACGTACAGAACGATATCCTTATTTCGGTATTCATGTCAACATTATCTTAAATTAAATTATATACTTTGTACAAAATTTTAAGACTTACAAGAAATTAAGCATGGTTTACAACACTTTAATGCACACAATTTTCAGACTTACAACAAAATAAGCATAGTGTACAACAAAATAACCATGGTGTAATTTTCAGACTTATTTTCAGACTTACAACATTAATTCTATTAAAGTGGTCAATGTTATTAATGACTATAATGACTACTACTTACAAGAAAAGAAACATAGTGTACAATACTTTAATGCACATAATTTTCAGACGTACAAGACAAGAAGCATATTGTACAACAAAACACCACATTAATGCTATTTAATGTAGTCAATTAATTAACTGGTCAATAAATACAATTAATACAGTTATTAAAACACCCCTTACATAAGAAATACAAATTATCAAGCATATTGTACAACCAAATTAAACGCAATTCATGCATTAAATTTCACTAATACAAATAATAAAGCACATTATACAAATATTCAAGCCCGAACGGGCAACGGGCCAAATGGGTTTGAGCCCGAACGGGCGCGGGCCAAACGGGCTCGAGCCCGAACAAGCACGGGCCAACGGGTTCGAGCCCGAACGGGCACGGGCTATACGAAATTCTTGATATCCGTAAATTTATTGTCAAAAAGAACATAATAAAATAAAATACATGATTCACCGGAAAATTTTATTTCAGGGTAGCCGCCACCGCAACGCGCGGGTACCCTACTAGTCTTATACTAAATGTAAATAGAAAAAATATAAAACCAAAAAAATGTAAATAGAAAATTATAAAACCTATAAAAAAACCATAAAAATCAGAAAAACATAAAAAATACAAATAATAGATGTTCTAGGCATGTCTTCTATTTATCGATAACATTTACGGACCTAGAAATGTCATTCAATAATGACACGGGTCTTTAAATGAAGCTCGAGCAGAAGTTTAAACGGTTAAAAAATGTCATAATGGCTTGCTATTACTTCAGATATGCAACCCGTTTTTTAAAATGAGGAAAGCACGTCGCCAAAAAGATGGCTGTTCCTAACAACGGGTGAAGTTCACCCAGGCATGATTACTTCATATCCGTGCATCCCCGATTTAATGCACGCTTCAGTGCATTATTTCATGATACAGAAGGGAAGTCTTCTGTCCTGAACAAATAATTTTCTTTCTATGATTCTTCTGAAAATTATTTGTGAGACACATGGTGGTAACATGTTGTTTGAAATTCTTTCAGACTTGGATTGTTCATAAAATTTGTCACTCAATCAACAACTTCAACACATTAACTAGAATACGGGTCATTGATTGAGGGGGAGAGTAATTTCAAATTTTATATCATCAAACGGGTTTCTTGGTTATCTCATAATTGCTAGAAAAGGTTTTGTAGTTAATGGGGTATTTGTTGAAGAGGAACTTACTAAGCTTTATCTCAAATGGCCAAATATGTTAGTTGTTAGAAAGATTAGGGCATTATGTGCAATTTACGTATAGTTTCCTAGCTTTATGTAACTAGAAGGTTCATTTGTGTCACTTTGGAATCCTCGTTTAATCCCCTAAATACTTTAAAACTCAAAACCTAAAAGAAGTTAGAAAACCCATTGTGTTTGATGTTCTTGAATATTCCACAGGCATTTATATGATCTGTTATCCCTTGTATCAATCCTATCATACACACTAAATCACTAGAGAATCAATAGAAAGAAGAGTGGCTATTGAATCTAGTGAGAGAAACTAGAGAGAGAAAATATATTGCACACTAATCTTCTATTACAATCCTTAATAGTACACACACATCCAACCCTTACAAGTGAAGGGTATGGTGCTATTTATAGTTTTTCTTCATGGATGGGCTTGGGCATTTCTTTTCACTAAAAATTAACCTATTAGATTAAGTCCAAGCCCATAAACTATTCTACCTTAATTACACAAAGACACATTTACTAAAAATATATTAATGACAAATGACCATCACTTTTTTATAAATCCTAACAATCTCCCCCTAAGGGATGGTCATTCAAATGATGCTCCGTGTGATGAGGTCTTTCGTCTTCATAGTCTTGTGCTTTGTGTGTCGTTGTAGAATAGTCTTTGTACTTCGTTCCTTCATGTCATGTGATCTTCAAAGTATCGTCTTTAGGTTCGTCTTTCCTTTGATCAACATCTTCTGTACATTTGCGTCATATCCTCCATCATACTCATACTTCTTGTACTTCATACTTATGTCATTCTTTCTTGATACATGAGCTTGTTCTTGACTTCTTGATTAGCTTTTTGACGTTGTCTTAGCACTTTGTCTTTAACTTGATCCTTTTGTCTTGAACTTTTTCACTTGAGCTTTGTTGAGGATGATCTTCATAAGTATGAGCATGAGGAGATGAATATGTTTAAGATATATGATGATGCTTGATGGACTTTGGTCAGTACCTGCATAAAACAGTTAGCAATAAATCATCCAGCACTTACAGGTTCAGATTTCGATATCGTTAACAGCATAGTGTGGAAACTTTCTCTAATCTTAACCAAGGCTGTTCTGAATCGGATACCCCCAAAAGGGCTTACACAGACACACCGAAGGGCACCCACGATTCATGATATAAGTGGCAAGATCTGAAGATCTCATTAAGACTCTTGTACACCTTGTGTCCTTTCTGGCGAACACAAGGGTATTATATTGGAAGTGTTCCTAAGAGATCTTTGATGAATCTCATAGCTCTAGACTCTATAATGTGCGTTTTGGTTTTAGTAGTCGGAGGCATGGAGCAGAGGGCCACCTTTTCAATATCAACACATCTCGGAGTGAGAGGCCGATAGATTATGCAGTGTTCTCCGTGAGAAATGAAAAAAATATCTTTTATGAGATATCTGAGTGGCTAGGAGGGGTGGTGCAGCGCGTCACTGGGTCCATGACGTCTTGTCTTCAATATCAGTATCACCTTAGTGAATACCGATAGCAGATGTATTGACCCGGTTTCTGCCCTAAGTTTTCATGGAGGGCTATTTCTTTTCACCCTTTCATAAACTTTTCTTTTTAATTCTTCAACCCCTTCTATCCCTTTCTCTTTTACTCCTTTTTTCAATCTTTCCTAAGGACTTCTAATTCTAATCTAATGGAATTGTCATTGGGTAGATCCCTCCGGCTCTGGCGGATCATAGGACATAAACCTAACCATAATCAACTTATTACTCCATGATTATCCTAGATTTATTTATCACTTGCCTTAAAACCTTTTGTGAAAATCTCTCAAAGTGTTTATGAATAAACACATTTTTGTTAACACTTTGAGAGTTTTGCATTTTTTGAAATACTCCCCCTTCACATGTGCTCTTGCATTTATAAGATAAATTTTGCACATGTTGGGTAGAGTTCGCACATTTGAAATGATTGACTTTCAATGAACATGACCATTGCGAGACACATTTACATCACTAGTTGAACTAGATTGAAATTATTACCCGTCCCGGTCATATTCAATGATTATCTCTCGAATTGGTACATTCTACTCAGACAAGTCCTTTGCGAGACACGTTTACATCACTGGATAACCAGCTTGAAATTATTACCCGTCCCGGACAAGTCTTTTCGATTACGAACATTTAATTTTCATCAATTTGAGGGTTCAGATCTGAGTCTAGATCTTGTTGAGATTCAATCCACGATCTTTAAACATTTTTTATCACATTTTAATCACGTCTTCTCCCCCTCAAAAATAGCATGTAGTGATATTTTTGATATCAACTGATTAAATGAAAGTTTTTTGGAGAGATAGACGGATTATTTTAGCATGATTTGGAACATTTTGTTTTTCTTTTTATACTCCCCCTTATATAAAGCATATCTTTAAACATTTGGGTTTAAGAGGGAGTTTTCTTGAGCATAGATTTTTGAGAAAGATTTTGAAAAAATCTTTTTGAGAAATCTTGATCATGTGCTCAAGGATTTTTTTTGTTTTTGCCATTAACATTACGAGTCTTGATATGAAATAATCAGAAGTCATCAGTGTAGCTCAGGTTTCGTACTGAAATATACGAAAGCCGTAGTGAAGAAATTTTGAGAAACGACATGTTTTAAAAAACATTTAAATGAAGTCTCGCTCGAGCATCTGTACATGTCTGTACCATTGTTGAATGACATTTCTTGATACGTACAGAATATCGATTATACGAGAGACATGTCGTGAGAAGAATATTTATGGTTTTTATATTTTTACTTTTTTTGTACTTTTGAAATTTTTCTATTTTTATATTTTGTTTTTGTTGTTTTGCAAATTTTGTATTTTGTTTTTTCAAAAATATTTACATGCGAAGCTTTTTGAGATAATTCAAGAAGATTCGAGAAGACTTTCTAACTCTTCGGGAGTTAGGCTTCGCATTCCAATTCGACGAACTAAGTTATCAAACCGCTCTTTTGGGTGGGCTTTAGTAAATAGATCGGCGAGTTGGTATTCAGTCTTCACGAAAAATAATTCAACAGTACCATTTTCAACTTGTTCCTTTATGAAGTGGTAGCGGACTCTAATATGCTTTGTCTTGGAGTGTTGAACTGGATTGCACGAGATTGCTATGGCACTTTTTGAATCACAATACATAGGTATGCGGTCAAAAGTAAAACCATAATCTGTGAGCTGTGTCCTCATCCAAAGAACTTGGGCACAACACGCAGATAGAGACACATACTCGGCTTCTGCGGTTGATAACGCCGTGCAGTCTTGTTTCCTTGATGACCAGCCTACTAGCTTTTCTCCCAAAAATTGTGCTCCACCGGATGTACTTTTTGTTGTTTCTTGGCAACCAGCATGGTCCGCATCTGAAAAGGCTGTTAGTTTAAACTCCAAATCCTTCGGATACCAAAGTCCCATGTTAATGGTTCTTCGTAGGTACCGAAAGATCCCTTTAACCTCTTGGAGGTGAAGTTCGGTAGGCCTTGCCTGAAACCGTGCTAATAAACAGACAGCAAAATGAATATCGGGTCGACTGGCTGTTAGATACATAAGAGAACCAATCATGCTCTGATATTTCTTTGGATCCATGGGTTTCCCATATAAATCAGCGCCTATTTTGGGTGTAGTGACCATTGGTGTACCAACAGAGTCACAATTTTCCATTCCATGTTTCTTTAAAATCTCAATTGTATATTTAGCTTGATTTATAAAAATACCACGTGGGGATTGATGAATTTGTAAACCAAGAAAGAATTTTAGTTCCCCCATCATGGACATTTCAAATTTGCTTTTCATGAGATTTTCAAAATGTTTTGAATGTCTCGGATTAGAGGACCCAAAGATTATCTCGTCCACGTAAATCTGAACAATCAAAATGTCATCTTTGAATTTTTTAGTAAACAAGGTCGGGTCAATTGTTCCTTTGGTGAAATTATTATGAAGTAGGAAAGATGACAATTCGTCATACCACGCCCTTGGGGCTTGTTTCAAACCATAGATAGCTTTCTTTAGCTTGTAGATGTAGTCGGGATGATCTTTGTCAACGAATCCGTCTGGCTGACTCACGTACACCTCTTCTTTCAAAGTTCCATTCAAGAAAGCGATCTTGATGTCCATCTGATAGACCGTGATGTTCTTGTGAGCTGCATATGCTAAGAAGATCCTGACTGCCTCAAGTCTTGCTACTGGCGCGAATGACTCTTCAAAATCTATCCCCTCTTCCTGTCTGAATCCCTTGGCCATGAGACGAGCTTTGTTGCGAATTACAGTCATCTCTTCATCCTTTTTGTTCTTCCATAACCACTAAAGATCAATGACAAGTTTGTCGATTGGTCTTGGCACTAAATCCCAAGTGTCATGTAATTGATATTGGAGAAGTTCTTCCTGCATCGCTTCAATCCATGCATTGTCTGCCATCACTTCCCGAATGTTCTTTGGCTCTTTTAGACTGACTGAGCAGGCGAAGATGCACATATCGCAATCGGTGGCAAGTTGTCTTCTCGTCTGAACTAGCCTTGATGGTTCACCAATAACGTGATCTATTGGATGGTCTTTAGTCCACTGTAACGTTGAAGGGTACCCTGGATTTGACGAATGCGTGTTAGATGGTTCATGTAACCTTAAAGATGATTCAGTAGAATCCGTTGCAAATGGGTTTTCGAATGGTTCTTCTTCTAACACAACATCGTTTTGTTGTTGTTCTTCTTGATTTGGCGAATCGTAGTTTTGCTCATCAACTCTTGGTAAAACAATCTCAATTACAGGAGTTGCTGGAGTAGATGTTGATGACGTTGAGGGAGTTGGTGCATCAGCTTCGATTGTGGTAGATGCATCTTGTGGTGGTGGTCGTGATGGTTCATGTTTTTGAGCGGGTGCAGCGGAACGTTGTTGAGATGCATTTGTCGAAGCTCCACCATAGTATTCATCATACATAAACTCGAAGAAAGTGTCCAGTTCTTGATTTTTTGGTTTGTCAGTATTAGTTGACTGAGCTCCTTTTGGTACGAGTCCTGAACTAATATGTCCAGAAGTTTGACTGTTTGGTGCGGGTCCTAATCTGGTATGATTAGAAGCCATTGAGTTAAGCGCGGGTTCTAGAGCGAGTCTCTCAGAAGCCATTTGTGAAATCTCGTCAAACTTCACATTCATCGTCTCCATTATCCTTTTAGTTTGATGATTATACACCCTGAATGCCCTCGAGGTTTCTGAATAACCAATGATCCGATTTAATGAGTTTCGAATGTTGATTGACTTTTGTTAGTCGATAGCTGTTTAATTGTTGTTGACGTATTGCTTGTGCTCTCAGAATATGCTTAGGTATGTAGCTATTGTGTTAGAATCATGCCCCTAAGATCCTGAGTTGAATGTTGAAATATGTGTGAATTGCCATGTTCATGATTGATGGTTGATCTTCATGCTAAATAGTGGTTTGATTAGGATATGAATATGGTATTATGAGTAGGCAAGCTACTACGTGGTAGCGAGTAATGAAGAGTGAATCTGTATGTATGTATGTATATCTGTGTTGATATTCTTATCCAGATTCCATGGCCGATATGAACGTGCCTGCTCCCGCTCTAACCATTTGATCAGATGTTCAAACTCTATTGACTGGCTCTGAATTCACCACAACAACAACATCAACAACAACAACAACACCTTCACCACCACCTCCACCTTTACTTCAGCAAAGCATTACTAATTCTGGTCTCGCCGAGTGGGGATCTACAATACTTGGGAAGTTTTTTTGGTGGATGGATAATTGATGATTGACTACTGACTCCCTCAGAGAAGCGAATGATCACATCATCTGTGCGTAAAGGTCAACATCATTGTGTCATAACTATTATCTTGTACATCATAAGCAAGTGAATAAACATTCTTTTGTTATGTGTCAGTGTATGAGTTTCATTCAAATATCTTTCAAACTTATCATACCTGACCCTAACATTCTCCCTCATTGATTGAGGGGGAGCATAATAATGTTCCATTATCAGAATACATTGAATCAGACCACATTGTCTCCTAAATTTTCTAACTTATTTAAATCAATTGAGATCCCAAATCTCAAAAGGTTTGAAATTTTTGATCGGGGGAGAGAATGTGATTTAAATATGAAAATCTGATAAAAATGTGATCTTTTAGACTCAAGTGTAGGCTCTCCCATATGTGCTAAACTCTTTCGTATATCGATGCACATATTGAGGGGGAGCGAATGATTTATGATGGCAATCGTGGAAGAATACCAAAGACTGACCATTTTATTTAATGTACTGGAGTTATAAGGACGGTAAGGTTAGGTATCAGTTCCCACGATCCCGCCAGAGCCGGAGGGATCTACACAGGGACAATCCACTAGTTAGTGTAGAAATCCTTAGGTATGATTAAAAAAAAGGAGCAATGTGAGAATAAGGGAAGAGTGCCGACTGAGATGGAGCTAGTACTGGAACAAACCCAACAAGGTGCTAGTGATGAAGTCTCGGTAAGCGCTGAAGGGGTTGAAAAATGAAAAAGAAATGTAAAGATAATGGGTGAAAAGAAAGAAGCCCTCCTTCACATTAGGCAGAAACCGGGTCACTACATATGCTGTCAGAATCGCGTAGTTGATTGCTGACATTGAAGACAAGTATCATGGACCCAATGATATGATGCATAACCCTCCCTAGCCACTCAAGGTCTCTCAAAAGACTCTTGTTTCATTCACACGGAGATTCACTCATCACTATTGACTCTCTCACTCCGAGTTAGTTGATATTTAAAAGGTGGCAGTCTGCTCCAGCCTCCGATTACTAAATCAAAATGAACTATCGAGTCTAGAGCCACGAGATCATCCATAAATCTCATTAGGACACATTTCCAATATGCTTGTTGTTTCATACACCGTGAAAAGTAAGAAAACATATATTAAGAGTCCTACGCTTTATCCTTGTGGTATTACCCGAACATCCGAGTGATACATAAAGTATTCACAATGTGAGATCCTTCATGGATCAAGCTCTTGGTGGGTGACATGTGAGATCCTTCATGGATCAAGCTTGTGACAACTGGAAAGAAACGATGGGGCGATTCAAATTTGAATCAAACTTGTTCTAGGAAATGGATTGACAGATGCTTTTGGAAAACCTTTCAATGTGCTCACCAACTGAGTTTCGAGCACATTGATTGTGTAAATCTTCAAACAAAAGTGTTTATGACAGAAATCTTATTCAAATTATAAAACCCTCATCGTGTTGTATAAAATGTTTACCCAGTGACCCGCGAGTGATTTTTCTAATCAATTTCTCATCAATCAGTGTGTATTTAATTCACTGATTCACTTTACCGTGTTGTCTGCTTTGAGACGTTGTGGTATGAGAACATGCTTAGTATGATGATTCTGATGTTAATTCGTTGGATGATTCTTTACAACAAGCTGGAAAGTCTTGTCAAGGAGAATTTTCTTTAAAGGGGATTCTACCTGATCACAGGTCGGTCCTCACGGAACCGAAGGTTAATCCAACCACACCGAGCGAATGACAAAGCCATATTCGTTCTCCAACTTTATTGCTAACTGTTTTACTTCAGATTTGTATAAAGATGGTGATGGTGGTACCTAATTCCAGCAGAGACATGTCAATTCACACCCCATGCTCATACGACTAATTCATTATCAAAGGATCATGAAAGTTGAGAGACTTACAACAATGCTTCCGCAACTCTAATGCAAAGTCTCCTGATCCAGAAAAGTGTGAGCATGACGGTCCGATGGTTACTGCATCACATGGAGGCGATACTACTAAGGATGATTTGGAGATTTACTATGGTTGATGATCTCAAAGCAAGCTCAAAGATCACACAAGCCAAAGGAACATTAATCACAAGATCATTGCTTGAAGTACAAATATTAAAGACCTTGAAGAATCAAAGACTACGAGCTAGGAAATTAAGTTCATTAGAATGCTAAAATTCAAATTGTAATTTCCTGAGTGACCTCCCTTAGGGGGAGATTGTTAGGAATATAAATATTCATATGAAAGACTCGGTCACCCCGATTATCTATTAGCATTAAGTTAGCTCGTAGGCTTATTAGTATTAGTTTAGTTATCGTAATATTAGTTTAGTCTTCGTAGTATTTGTGGAGGTGGGTCGGGTCTTTACCCACTGTCAGCTCACTCCACAGCCAAAGTGGGGCGTTTTAGAGTTTGTATAAATACCCCTTTCCCACCAAGAGAAGGGGTTGGAGCTTCTAATCATTCAACTCATTTTTCCTTCACTTTCTCTCTCTAGAACTCTCATTCTCTCTCTCTCTCTCTCTAGATTCAATCTATCATTAATCTTGTGTTTGTGTTATGATTTCTAGTATCTTACACATTTCAATATTATTTTAGAATACCTTGTTATCACATTAAATATAAGACTTCCGCTGGCGTTGTAGCACCATAATGTGGCATTTTGACCCTTGTCGGGTTGGGGTGTTACACTGTGTGCCTCATACCTGGCGCGTTCGATTCACCGCGGTCGGGGGAGGTGAGTGAGAATGGCGCGCTGGAGAGAAACGTGCAACTAAGAAATGGGCCACAAAATCCATAGTTTAAATAAGATTGGGACTAGATCCATACGATAGATGGGTAACACCTCCCATGGGATAGAGAAGAGATAGAAAGACCAGTTAGGGGCAAAATGTATATTGATGGAGTATTGTAGTTATTGATGGAGGCGAAATAAATGGAGATGATGCCCTAAAGTAAAACTGTTTATAATAGAGGCCCAACTCCTATGAAACATATTTATTTCACCAAGCCCAATAGCTTAGTTTTAGTCCATAATTCATTGTGACAAGTTATCAAATATAAAATCTTTCATGTTTGAATTAAAAATAACACATTAAGGATTTTTATTTATTTATTTATTTATTTTAATTTTATTATTGAATCGTACATTGTAGCTTAATTTTAATGAATGAATTTTATGTTATTTGAAAATTTGAATAAAAAAATTAAAGTTGTAAATGGTGGGGCCCAAATAAGTAAGTTGAGATTAGTTTTTAGTGAGAGGGTTAGTTGTGGAGGTTTGTTAAAGTGATGTGACACCCCGTGGGCCCCAAATGAGGAGGTGAAGTTACTCACTACACCTTGTGCTCTAACATTCTTGTGGATTATGGCATAAATGTCGCGGCGAACAAAAAAGATAATGGTGCTAAGTAATCTAAAGCGGCTAAAAACGTCAGGGACAACATATAGAAGGAAATCAAGAAACGTAAGGATACATCAACTGATTCCCTCTGTGTTGAGAATTAGATTTGATGATTACAAAACTACATATGCATAAATGAAGACGAATGAAACAACAAGGACTAAATGTAATAATTTAGTTAACTTCCTGTGAAAGTTAGGTCTTCTTGTAAAACCCTATATATAAAGGGTATTAGTCGGCAGTAATAGAATATAGAAAACATAGAACTCTTCAATGAGAGTCTAATAGAAACGTGTGTGTGTACACGTTAATTAGTATGTAGTAGTTAGTTTATTTGTTAATATTGAATAAAGATGAAGCGCGCTTAAATAAAAACCTTGTTTAACATTATTGATGTTTGTTAATTCCGCTTTGCATATCAATGATGTTTGTAAAACATATCCTAGATGGGCCTAAACGATCTTATCAATTGGTATCAGAGCGGGTGGCTCTTGATATTTAGGATCTACAAGGTTGTTACTGTTAGAGATGGAGCAGATTCGAAGAGAAGCAGATCTGGAAAAGGTTTATTGTCGACAGAAGCAGATTTTGAAAAATACAGAGGTAATCGTTATCTTTTTGGTATCGAATCTTTTACTGATCGTGAAGTATTAATTGTGGAGATTAATCTCGTACTGATTTGATATGCATTAATTGATCGGTGGATGATTTTAATTAATGGGGCTGATTGATGGAGAGTTTTGGTCTACACATAGTATCTTATCGGTAATTTAAGTTTTTATCCTCGTACTGACGAATTTAATTGGTTTGTTTTTCGCTTGTGGTTAGTCAATGAATGTGTTTGTCGCTTCCTGTTGTTAATTAATGTCGATTGGAGAATTCATTCAGTGGGGTTGGATTGTCAGTGGGACGTTGGTTTGATTCAAGTGGAAGTAGACATGAGTTATTGTTCTAACCTCGTACAGATTAGTGTGGGCCAGAGTAATTTAAGCGTCGTCATCTGCAAAAAGTGAATTAATTTTGGTCTGACAGTTATTAATGCCCTTTGTAATTGTTTGTACTGCTCTCATGTATCTTAGTACTGCTGATTGCTTTATAAGTAGCAGTTTGTACTGCTGGGTTTATGACTTTGTACTGCTGGGGTTAAGACTTTGTACTGCTCACCTTAGCAGTTAGTACTGCTCTCATTCACATTGGTACTGCTGGCTTTGGAGATGGAAAAGTTTATACTGCTAGTTATAAACTTTGTACTGCTGGTTTGTACTGCTAGGGCAGTTTTGGATCGCGGACAAAATAGTTTCTTTTTATGGCTCGTTTTGGGGATTATTTGAAGAAGAAAATTGAATATTGCTTATTTGATGTTGTAGTTGAGTTTCACAGGTGCGCGTTCTTATCATATCTCAAATGGCTTACAACATTTGGAGATAACTTGTTTGTGTGTTAATGCGGTGACAAAGACTTGATGAATCTAGCAAAGGTGTGTGATCTACAAACTAGGGTGCTTAATGCTCACATTTGCTATCACTTTAAGGGGTTACATTGTAGTGCTCAGTGTCTCATATAGTTCAGGATTTATCAAGAGGTTGCGACCTACTTCTAGTATGAGTTTGAAGTCACGTGGATAGTACAAGATATAAGACGCAAGTTTGAGAAATTCTACTTCTTCATCAAATTCGTAATACTCGGTTTTCTTCATCAGTAATCATTCCATAAAGCCTACAGAGTTCGTGATTCAAGAGATGGTAAACATATTGGTTCTAGGGGAAGCTTGTTGATTAAATGTTTAACCATCTACATGCACCACTTAAGGGGAAGTGTTTCGATTCAAGTTGCATGGAAGACCCCTATTAGATGATTACGAAAAGGGGAAAAAGATTGATTTGCAGCTTATTATATGTGGTGACATGTTCAAGAAGATCTTAAGGAAGCATTGAAGATTGTTTCATGGAGATAGTTTTGTAATATCAAATAGGGGAAGATTGTTGGGAATTAGATTTGATGATTACAAAACTACATATGCATAAATGAAGACGAATGAAACAACAAGGACTAAATGTAATAATTTAGTTAACTTCCTGTGAAAGTTAGGTCTTCTTGTAAAACCCTATATATAAAGGGTATTAGTCGGCAGTAATAGAATATAGAAAACATAGAACTCTTCAATGAGAGTCTAATAGAAACACGTGTGTGTACACGTTAATTAGTATGTAGTAGTTAGTTTATTTGTTAATATTGAATAAAGATGAAGCGCGCTTGAATAAAAACCTTGTTTAACATTATTGATGTTTGTTAATTCCGCTGTGCATATCAATGATGTTTGTAAAACATATCCCAGATGGGCCTAAACGATCTTATCACTCTGGGACACCTTTATTAAAGGTATATGCACTCCTCAATAATAGTCTTCGGATCAAGTTTAAAAAATCTTTGAAGATGCTCTCAGAGAAACACAGTTCGTGTGAAAAGCAGGAGGCGTGGTTCTAAATAGGCGGATTATTTACCTGGCGGATCTACTCTTTTAAACGATTTGGAGGAATTGGCACTTTAAAATTTGGGGAACTATCTCGAGGTTCATGGGGTTTATTTTCGTTTCTTTTTTTTAATGTTTTTACCGTCTTTTTCTTCTTGTATAGGGTTTTTTGCTAGTTTCCAGCTAGTATTTTTATATTAATTTTGTCGGTCAAGAAAAATCAACACAATCAATTTTTATTTTATTTTTTAAATAGCAAATTCGAGCACCATTTGGCAAATGCAATCCAAAATATTACAAACCCCTGCATATCACTTCTTTTTTTTCATAATAAAATAACTCAATAATTGACGCATAAGTTTCTTTGTAAATATATATTTAATTGAAAGATTGATTTCCTCTACAATGGGTTTTAAATTACACCACGTGAAGGCACCTCCACCCAATTAAAAGACGACAAAATGGTCGATATTTGAACAATGGACAAGAGAACTAATTTTGTTGTACTTTTCGAAAAAAGAAAAAACTAGTTTGGTTGTTTTTTCATTCCATATTTAAAAGATAAACATAAGGACTTTTAGGAAAAATAAAAATAACATAATTTTCAATCCTAAACGATCAGTATAGGTCTCCAAACAGCGGTATAGGTCCTTATACGACCAGTATAGGTCCCGTACGTGCTAACAGAAGGGTCCACCATCCTGAATTTGCATACGTCAATTGGATATACTGTACATCATATGGGCCGTATGGACCTATACAGGCCGTATGGAGACCTATACGAGCCATAATGGTGGCTCATGTGGTGCATAAATAGTAATGTCCTTTTAATATAAACTTTTTTTGTTTTAGATGCAGTCATAAATACTAGGAGTGTCCAAAATAGGAGGTGCAAGAAGGTGGTTATAGAGAAATTTTTTTATTTTCCGAGGGCGAGGGATAAAGAAGGCCCTTTTGAATGTAATTTATATTGATCATGGCGGGATCCTATGATACCAAGTAAGGGGTAAAAGAGACCCTTTTGAATGTAATTTATATCTTAGTTTACATTTCAACATTAAACCGGCAAGAAAACTAAAATTAAAACTCTATAATTTTATTGCATGCTTAAAGCTTATATTTCTCTCTATATATCGAATGAATTACATGGAAATTAAATACTACAACTAAAAACGATCGGAAATGATGTCTTCCGTCATTATTTAACAATTGTTAAAATTCTCAAGTTTCAAAAGCTATATTTTTTTTACTAGACGCTATTTTTTACCTTCTCACAACAAACAATTTTAATTAATATTCATGAAATATTACATTGTTTGCATGAGGCATGCCTACATATAGTATTTATTTGTTAACTTCGTAGAATAGTAATCAAGTTTCATAATTGTTCTAATTTCGTTACTCATAATTTTTTTCTTCCAATTAGGTCACTCAAGTTTGTTTTTGGTGTTCCGATCCTAAACATTTTACATATGTAACTTGTGACAATCCTAAATGACATTTTCCATATTCTACTTTTTATTAGGTGATGACATGTCATTTTTAATTTATTTTTCTGTTAAATCCGGTTCGATTTTTTGGGTAAAACCCGGTTATGCTTTTTTTGGTTCAAACCGGTTTGGCATTTTCGGTTAATACCGTCGTTTGGCTTTTTCTTAGGTTAAAATCGGTCGGCTTTTTCCAGCTAAAATCGGTTCAGCTTTTTCGGTTAAAACAGGTTTTGCCATTTTCGGTTAAAATCGATTCCAATTTTTCGGTTAAAACCGGTTTGGCTTCATTCGGTTAAAACTGGTAGGATTTTTTCGATTTTACAAAAAAAAAAATAATAATAAAAAAAAAAAAAAAAAAAAAAAAAAAAAAAAAAAAAAAATCTAGATGTTATTTTCTAGATGTTATGTCATACACAAGTGGGAATTTGTTTGATTAGTGTGTACGTCATAACACAAAACTATACTACCGCTTACACACGAGCCGGTAGGAGCACACTACTAGCATGATCATCACGCTTGTTATTTTCTAGATGTTATGTAATACACAAGTGGGAGTTTGTTGGATTAGTGTGTACGCCATAACATAAAACTATACTACCGCTTACACAAGAGCCTACGGGGTCACACACAATGAACATTTAGATATCCGGATATATGTATATTGTATACATATATATAATCATCAAAATATTTAATTGATAAATATTTTATTAATTAATCAATGAATAGTGGGTTAGTTAGATATATGCATATTATTATCTTGAGTGGGTCAGGAATGCATTATCATGGAATATAAGCATGGACTTTTAGCTAGACTTATGGTGCTCCTAAATTTTCCACCCGTTCGTACTGCCAAATAGAAAAAGTATGATATGAAGTGCCAAAAAGTTTATATAAAAACCGGTTCATCCCTAAGCAAAACGTGGGAGCCAAATCTAGTTCGAATTATTTTGTATTAAACTAATTAAAGTTTTAATGTATTCTATAAAAAACGTTTTTCAAATATATATCCTTCCAATATATCATTCCTGAAGACTTAAATAAACAATTTAATCTACCTTTTCCTAAAAAGTTAAAAGAAATATTATAAAGAAGGCAAATTGGTTCTATTTGGTCCTAACAGCTCTCACCACTTTATTAGTTGCACAAAGACGATCACTGTGATGGTGTTCAATCCTCCATCCATCGTTCGTTTTTTCATGAAACGCTCACTAGTTGCACGAAAATGAGTAGATGGGACCAATGATTGAAAAGCTTATAGTTGGACCAAATTGTACGCTTTTTAAAAGTTGGGACTATTTGAAACCAATACCTATAAAAAACTAAAGAGTTTTAGGTAAACAATCTTGAAAATAAAAGAATTCAGCAAAATTATTAAAAATTTTACTTAACTTTTTTAATTTAACATTATTTTAAATAGAAATTTGCATATCCAATAAGATAAGTTTTTTAGTAAATGAGAAAGAGATCCCGCGCTTCGCGGCGGGGCTCCGTTACACTTTTTAAAAACTTCACAGGACGAACTTGAAATACTATAGTGTATGTAGGAACTAAAATCGACTTAGGCCGATATCTAATAAAAAATTGAGAAAGAGAATAAAAAAGTAAAAGACTATTTGTGTAAGTGATCAATTACTCGAAGCATGTAACGCTTGATGAAGATAGACTTAAATTTATAAACAATTAAGAATGAATTTGACATGCGTATATATTTTTTCAAGTCTATCCCCTTGACCACTCGGAAATATCGACATTTTAGTATATTTAGAGTTTACATTTCACATAACTTTCTCGACTGATAAATCTTAATCTCGTTTAACCCTTCATCTCAACTTATGTTTTTTAGTCCTTAACTATATGACGGCATTTTAAACTTCATTACTTTTGTAATCGGGATGAATATTATGTATTTAAAAATTTTAAGGCATCGTGCTAACATGCAAACTCTATTGTTACTAAAAAATATTTGAAATTAATTAAACCTGAATATAACACGTGTTCTCATGGTTTATTTTAGAATATTTTCCTAGTTAAAAAATTATGAATACACGATTATTGGTGAAAAAGCAAACTATATTGTTATTAAAAATACTGTCATCTAAAAGTATAAAGTTACTTTATATCAAAAAGTTTACGGCAACATCTTTTAAAATGTGTTAGATTTTCATAAAATAAAATGATATGAAAAAGTTAAAAAGATGGTGATACGATAGATATATTAGGGTAAACATGTCAATATTATGAAAGTGGTGATGCATTAAGAACTTATATATTATGCATTAGGAACTAAGACTGGTGAGCAAGGAGGTGGTGGCTTCACCAATTCACTCCCACTCACGCACGAGTATCCTTGCACACTATCCTTAGTCACGCGCTATTCACGAATTCCAAAACCATTTTAGGTGGTCTGACCACCAACCGGATACAAAGGAAATCGGGCCCCACCATTTCATTTAATCACAATAAACAAAATCAATATGAACGTTATGAACGTTCGAGTAAAAAAAATTCATACCATCCCACTTTTATTTCTTATAAATACCCACAAACCTCTATTTTTTAAACACAATCTCAAATCAACACAATCTCAAACAACATATATCTCATTCCTTTTAATTTCCAAATGAATTCCGATACGCTTATGTTCACCGACTCAGAAGAAGAACGAGAAGTTACAAATCGGAGATTGAATTTTATTTCAAGATCGTTGTCGTTTATTAAAAATAGACGAAAAGCAAATCGCCCGGCGATAAAACGCCTTCATCGAGATCATTATGGTGCTCATGAACGTTTAGTTGACACCTATTTTTCTGAGAACCCGTTCTACGATGAACGTACTTTTCGAAAGAGGTTCCGAATGAGTCGAACTCTTTTCAACTGGATAGTTCGGGAGGTAACTATTCATAATCCAGTTTTTAGTAGTAATGTTGATTGTACCAGAAAAGAAGGCATTTCAGCGTTGATGAAGTGCACTTCCGCAATTCGTCAATTGGCATACGGCGCGATTCCTGATGCTTTAGACGAATATCTGCAGATGGGCGATAAAACTTCTCGTCGATGTCTTGATAATTTTTGTAACTCTGTTATGGAAATTTTTGGTCCAGAGTATTTGAGAAAACCCACTATGACTGATGTCATAAAGCTTTATCAACATCACGAAGAAATACACGGGTTTTCGGGTATGTTAGGAAGTCTTGACTGTACAGATTGGGAGTGGTTTGGATGTCCGAATGCACACAAAGGTCAATATGTTAGACGTGATCATGGTTCGAATCCGTTCATGTTGCTGGAAGCGGTTGTGTCACATGACTTATGGATATGGCATGCTTTCTTTGGTACTTCTGGGGCGAACAACGACATCAACGTTATGGATAGCACTCCTTTATTTAACGATCTTAAACAAGGAATCGCACCGGAGATTCCATTTGTTGCTAACGGGGTAACTTACCCATTTGGGTACTATCTTGTTGACAGGATATATCCGGAATTGGCAACATTCGTTAAGACGATTCCAGAACCAGCAGATGATGACCACAAGAGAATAAGGTATAAGCAAATGCAGGAATCGGAAAGGAAAGATGTAGAACGGGCGTTTGGTGTTTTGAAGAAGAAATGAGCGGTACTTGCCACTCCCACAAAAATCATGAAAAAAGAAAGAATAGTTAATATCATGTATACTTGCATCATATTACATAACATGATTCGAAAAGACAAAAAAAAGGCAATATTTCCCGAATGGTACCCAGCGGAAGCACATCAAGCGGATGACCCCATAAGATCTGATGAACAAATGCGAAAGGTTATTAGGTACATCAGATCCTCTCAAATGCATCAAAACCTTCGTGCCGATTTGGTCGAGCATTTGTCTCATAATATTTAATTTCAGTTTTTAATTTAGTATTTTTAATTTCTAAGTCTGTGTAATGTTTTTAAGTTATGAATAAAAATTTTCTATTTTGTATGCATACGTTTTTGTATTTATATTTTTACGTTTACGTTTTAAATTGTGTAAATATATAAAAAAAAATGGTAGTTATGGTGAAGGATTGGTTTGCCTTGACTAGTAAATGGTGAAGGGGAGTGAAAGGAGAGAGTAAGCTGACGTGGCGCTGATGTGTATGGTGAAAAAACTTTTGCCTTGCCTACTAGCCTAATACATGCATGCATGCTTAGAGCACTTATAAAATGTGCATTGAATGAACATTTAGTTACTAATTATTATACTATAATATTTTTTAAATCATGCCACAATTATCCTGTCAATAAAAATAAATAAATAAATGATTTTATGGCAAAAGTTCTTTATAGATCCAACTTTTACCATAGAACCCATCAAGCAATCTTAGCCACTCATTTTTCTTATCAAAATAAAAAAATTAATTTCCACCCTTTTTTTAAAACTTAAATATCTCGCAAACCGTAAATCGTCAAGCTACAAAAAAAATACCATCGCGACGAGAATTAAATTATCTTTCTATAGACATGCATTGTTATATATTTTCGACGAACTTTTTTTTTGATGAATTTTTTTTTTTCCAAAATTTTCGTCCAGAAAAATCATATATGATTCGTAAGAATCATATATGATTCGATTTTAACAAATCATATATGATTCCGTACGAATCATATATGATTTTTACGAATCATATATGATCGTAAGAATCATATATGATTCGTAAAAATCGAATCATATATGATTCGTACGGAATCATATATGATTTTTACGAATCATATATGATTCTTTCTGGGCGGAAATTAAAAAAAAAAAAAAAAGTTCGTCGAAAAAAAAAAGTCGTCGAAAGTATATAACAATGCATATCTATAGAAAAATCATTTAATTCTCGTCGCGATGGTATTTTTTTTGTAGCTTGAAGATTTACCGTTTGCAAGATATGTTGTTTTAAAAAAAAGATGAAAAATAAAAATGGGTGACTATGATTGGTTCATTGATTCTATGGCAAATATGAGATCTATATTGATCTCATCTCATGATTTTATATGTATTATCACCTGTAAAAAAAAAGGGAGTACGGAGTAACATTTTTAATGAGGAGATCACCTATATATCCACCCTTTTATGAAAAAACTCGACATGTGGGTGGGTCCCGGATATCAATGAGGAGATCACTGAGATGTACGGAGTAACTTTTTTAACCCTATATATCCACGTTTATCTTATCTTGTTAATAAACTAAGCTGTCTAGATACATGTGGCCTTAATTTCAAAAATAAAAATTAAAAAAAATACATGTGGCCTCCGTGTATTTTTTGTTTTACTCGTAACTCTATATATCCACCTAACCTTCAATCAGAGGGGATGGGTACAAAAGACAAGACAATTATTAGATCATGTGGACCTTCAATCAGAGGGGATGGGTACAAAAGACAAGACAATTATTGGATCATGTGGAGTGAAGAGATAACGGAGTTTTTTCCTAAAAGGGTAATTTACTAAATGGGTGCTTTTGTAGAAAATTTACACTTCTCACTCCTAAATCTATTGAATAAAAATTAGTTTCTATAAAATGTTTTGTTTTCTATACCCTTTTTAAAGTTTCTTTAATTAACCTATAAACTATTCTACATGTTTTTTTATACACATGTATATCTTTAAATAAAAATAGAACTTGTAAACCTATAAATATAACCATCGAAGATAATATTATTTCCACACCGGTCCGTCGATCACCTTACATTTTGGTTGAAACCAGTTCGGCATTTTTTCGTCGAAACTGGTTTGTTTTTTCGGTTGAAACCAGTTCGGTTTTTTTCAGATAAAACCGGTTCGGCTTATTTGGCCTCGTTTTTTTCAGTCGAATCGGTTCAGTTTTAACCGCAAAAATCCGAACCAGTTTTAACTGGAAAAAATGAGTCGGGTTTAACTGGAAAAAATGTACTAGGTTTCAACCAGTCCGGTTCCAACCAAAAAAGGGACTGGTTTCGACCCAAAAAACAGAAATGGTTTCGACCGTAATAACTGAATCGGTTTCGACCATAAAAAACGAACCTCTTTAGACCGAAAAACCGAACCGATTTCGACTAAAAAACGAACCGCTTTCGGCCGAAAAACCGAACCTGTTTCGACTGATAAAAACAAACCGATTTCGAATGAAAACCCCGAACCGGTTTCGACGGAAAAAACCGAACTAGTTTCGACTGAAAAACAAACCGCTTTCGGCCGAAAAAACCGAACCAGTTTCGACCGAAAAACGAATCACTTTCGGCCGAAAAAACCGAACCAGTTTTTTCGGCCGAAATCGTTTTTTGGGTCGAAGTGGTTCGGTTTTTTACGGTGGAAATCGGTTTGGTTTTTTCGGTCGAAACCAGTTCTGTTTTTTTATGTCGAAACCGGTTTGTATTCTTCCTGTCAAAACCTGTTCGGTTAGGTTTTTTTTCAGACGAAAACGGTTCGGAATGAGAAAATTTTTGTTTTCTTTTTCCACAAAAACTACAAAATTTTTCGTTTGGCACTAATACTTATATAAATCACCAAAGCTCATGTGTAATCAATGATTATTGAATATCTTTGGTGACTGGATCGACCATTTTAATTTCCTCTGGTCTTTAAACCATTAATTATTTTTCTTTTTCCCCAAAACTACAAAATTTTTCGTTTGGCACTAATACTTTTATAAAATAATTTTATTGTAAATTGAGTTTGGAAATCATTTTTACCACTATATATTCATTGTATAATACTCCCTCCGTCCCTAAATAAATGTCCACTTGGACTTTTTGCGGTCTTTATTATTCAATTTTGACCTTAATTATTTTTGTTTGTGTTATATAATACTTGATGCAAAATATATGAATGGATTGGGTTTTAAAAGTATTTTTCATTGGTATAATTTTCATCAAGTATTATATAACACAAACAAAATTATTTAAAGTCAAAGTTGAACAAGAAAGACTGTAAAAAGTCAAAGTGGACATTTATTTAGGGACGGAGGGAGTAGTATATAATGTCCATGAAATTAATACAAAGAAAGAAACTACTCTATACTCTATGTGTAAACCTTTCTTCATGACGTCATGTATTAGTCATTCATTGGTCATGTGCTTTTGATGTGGTCTGTTGAGCTCTTAAACGATCTTTGATGGTAATAAATCAAGCTCATGTGTAATCAATGATTATTTAATATCTCTGGATCGACCAATTGAATTTCCTCTGTTCTTTAAACCATTAATTGTTTTTCTTTTTCCCCAAAAACTACAAATTTTTTCGTTTGGCACCAATACTTATATAAATGAGTTTTACTGTAAATTGACTTTGGAAATCATTTTTTACCACTATATATTCATTGTATAATACTCCCTCCGTCCCATATTAAGTGTCCACTTTCTAAATGCACAAAGTTTTAGGAAATTCCACTAACTACACTCTCCACCAATCAAATATCACTATTACCCATTAAAGTCTCTTATCATTGGTTGAAAATATTCCCTGGACACTTAATTTGGGACATCCCAAGATTCCATTATGGACACTTAATATGGGACGGAGGGAGTAGTATATAATGTCCATGAAATTAATACAAAGAAAGAAACTACTTTATACTCTTTGTGTAAATCTTTCTTCGTGACATCATGTATTGGTCATTAATTGGTCATGTGCTTTTGATGTGGTCTGTTGAGCTCTTAAACGATCTTTGATGGTAATAAATAAAGCTTATGTGTAATAAATGATTATTGAATATCTTGGGTGATTGGATCGACCATTTTAATTTCCTCTGGTCCTTAAACCATTAATTGTTTTTCTTTTTCCCCAAAAACTACAAAATTTTTCGTTTAGCACCAATACTTATATAAACAAGTTTTAATGTAAATAGACTTTGCAAATCATTTTATACCACTATATATTCATTGTATAATAGTATATAATTTCCATGAAATTACTACAAAGAAAGAAACTACTCTATAATCTACGTGTAAACCTTTCTTCGTAACATCATGTATTGGTCATTCATTGGTCATGTGTTTTTGATATGGTCTGCTGAACTTTTAAACGATCTTTGATGTTAATAAATCACCAAAGCTCATGTGTAATCAATGATTATTGAATATCTTTGGTGATTGGATCGATCATTTTAATTTCCTCTGGTCCTTAAACCATTAATTGTTATTCTTTTTCCCAAAAAACTACAAAAATTTTCATTTGGCACTAATACTTTATACATTATTTTTACTGTAAATTGACTTTGGAAATCATTTTTACCACTATATATTCATTGTATAATAGTATACAATTTCCATGAAATTAATACAAAGAAAGAAACTACTCTAATACTCTATGTGTAAACCTTTCTTCGTGACGTCATGTATTGGTCATTCATTGGTCATGTGGTTTTGATGTGGTCTGTTGAACTCTTAAACGATCTTTGATGGTAATAAATAAAGCTCACATGTAATTAATGATTATTTAATATCTTTGGTGTTTGCATCGACCATTTTAATTTCTCTGCTCCTTAAACTATTAATTGTTTTTCTTTTTCCCCAAAACCTACAAAATTTTTCGTTTGCCACCAATACTTATATAAATGAGTTTTACTCTAAATTGACTTTGCAAATCATTTTATACCATTATATATTCATTGTATAATAGTGTATAATGTGCATGAAATTAGTACAAAGAAAGAAACTACACTATACTCTATGTGTACACCTTTCTTCGTGACATCATGTATTGGTCATTCGTTGGTCATGTTGTTTTGATGCAGTCTGTTGAACTTTTAAATGATATTTGATGTTAATAAATCACCAAAGCTCATTTGTAATCAATGATTATTGAATATCTTAGTGATTGGATCGACCATTTTAATTTCCTCAGGTCCTTATACCACTAATTGTTTTTCTTTTTCCCCAAAAACTTCAAAATTTTTTGTTTGGCACTAATACTTATATAAATTATTTTTACTGTAAATTGTCTTTGGAAATCATTTTTACGACTATATATTCATTGTATAATAGTATGTAATGTCTGTGAAATTAATACAATTAAAGAAACTACTCTATACTCTTTGTGTAAATCTTTCTTCGTGACGTCATGTATTGGTCATTCATTGGTCATGTGGTTTTGATGTGGTCTGTTGAGCTCTTAAACGAACTTTGATGGTAATAAATAAAGCTCATGTGTAATCAATGATTATTGAATATCTTTGGTGATTGGATTGACCATTTTAATTTATTGGATTGACCATTTTAATTTCCTCTGGTCCTTTAACCATTAATTGTTTTTCTTTTTTCCCAAAAACTACAAAAATTTTCGTTTGGCACCAATACTTATATAAATGAGTTTTATTGTAAATTGACTATAGAAATCATTTTTTACCACTATACGCTCATTGTATAATTGTATATAATGTCCATGAAATTAATACAAAGAAAGAAACTACTCTATCCTCTTTGTGTAAATCTTTCTTCGTGACGTCATGTATTGGTCATTCATTGGTCATGTGCTTTTGATGTTGTCTGTTGAGCTCTTAAACGATCTTTGATGTTAATAAATCACCAAAGCTGGTGTGTAATCAATGATTATTGATTATCTTTGGTGATTGGATCGACAATTTTAATTTTCTCTGGTCCTTAAACCATTAATTGTTTTTCTTTTTCCTCAAAAACTACAAAATTTTTCGTTTGGCACCAATACTTATATAAATGAGTTTTACTGTAAATTGATTTTGGAAATAATTTTTTACCACTATATATTCATTGTATAATAGTATATAATGTCTATGAAATTAAAACGAAGAAATGATCTACTCTATACTCTTTGTGTAAATCTTTCTTCGTGACGTCATGTATTGGTCATGTGGTTTTGATGTGGTCTGTTGAGCTCTAAAACGATCTTTGATGGTAATAAATCACCAAAGCTCATGTGTAATCAATGAGTATTGAATATCTTTGGTGATTGGATCAATCATTTTTATTTCCCCAAAAACTATAAAATCTTTCCTTTGGCACTAATACTTCTATAAATTATTTTTACTGTAAATTGAC
Organism: Artemisia tridentata subsp. tridentata; assembly: GCA_021014915.2. Taxonomy (NCBI): domain Eukaryota; kingdom Viridiplantae; phylum Streptophyta; class Magnoliopsida; order Asterales; family Asteraceae; genus Artemisia; species Artemisia tridentata. The sequence goes on from CP139509.1 coordinate 16,466,763, forward strand.
TTTGAAAATCATTTTTTACCACTATATATTCATTGTATAATAGTATATAACCAAAAATTGCAATTAACCTGCCGGCCAACCGTGGGCCTCATAGATCGATCGATCTTTAACATGCATGAGCAATATATATTATTTTTGAGCAGTACTAATGAACTCTTGATCACATTCCAAATCCATCATATATTGTGGCAGAAGACAAATTTCCACACCCATGCTCCCGGCCCCATCCCGACCAGGAAACAATGTGATTTTCCCATCGGCCTTGTTTGCGCAACCACTTCTAGTAGCAACTGCTTTCCCCAATCCGAATTCACAGGCGTACATGTCAAACCTTGGTGAGCTTCCAATGGTTACAGTGTTGGACTGCTCAAAGATCCCACTCAATTTCACTATTGACGGGGATTTAGACCATGAGTGAATCCATTCTTTGACTGTTGTATCATCATGCTTCCTTATAGCTTCATTTAACTGCAAAGCCGCCCAACCAAGACCCTTGCTGATCAAATCCGCCACCGTTGCTGTTCCCCTCACCAGGTTAACCGGATTGCCAAAATAATCATCAGGCAAAGGTGGGTTCAGCCTATGCCGGTTACTAGTTGCAAGCTTGCATACCGTTTCAGCATCATCTGGTAGACGCCGGGCTCGTGTTATGCACCTCCACAGAAGTGCGGATACTGCTTGTAAACTTGATATCTTTTGGCATTCGGCTTCGGCATTCGCCTTTGCTTTGAGTTTGGAGATGGAAGACGATGACAAGTGGAAGAATCTCTCCATGACCACCTGTGGAGGGATTCGTTCGATGAATTGATCATGATGGGTGTAGGGAAGATTTATGATCGGATCACATCCCTTGATTGGTGTTCGTATGAAAGAAGAAGCATTTACATTAATGAGATTATTATTATATGTTTGGCTCCAAGAATCCATGAAACTCCAGAAAGAAGTTCCATCAGCCACAACGTGGTTAATGGAGCCACCGATGAAGATACCATCGACAAGCTCGGTCACCTGAACTGATAACAACGGGAGAGTATGACCGTCGTGGTTAATGGCATGATTAAGGTCAAAGAATGGATGAAACAATGTGACATCGTTTGGACTAAGGATGTCGCACAAAGTTACTGAGGATGTCGCGTAAACGAATTTGATTCCGGGGCTGTTTTCGGGATCTAAATAGATGACATACGATGGTGGGTTTGATTGTTTCCGAGTGGCCAGACGGCCGGCGAGAGGGTGGAAATTAGTGAGAGTGTCGGAGAGAGAGCGGCGTAGGTCATCTAAAAAAGAGGTGATGGAAAAACTTTCCTTGGGTGGTTTTGCAAAAAGAAGACCCTTTTGGCTGTAGTTGAGGTTGAGGTAAACGAGCTCAAAGGGTGTCAAGTGGATTGGTTCTTGTTGTAGGTGTGCTGCTGGTTTGATAAACCATTCGGAAACACAAGTTACAGTTGGTGCCGGAGCCATCTGGTTAGGTTAGGAGGAGAAGGAGAAGGAGAAGGAGGATATGGATGATGGAATGGAACGCACATTTCATTTCATTTATGGACGAGCTATCTAATTTTTAATTCATTTTCTACAATATTCCGTTACCAGTTGGCTTTGGGATGGCAACGGGGCGGGTTTGGGGCGGGGCGGTCATCCCCATCTCCAAACCTAATTATCAAAGTTACGTTCTTCCCAAAACCAGCCCCGATCCCCATCGGGGCGCCCTGTTGGGGCGTGATGGTCCCCCAAACCCGCCCCGTATTAATCGGGGATTTTATAGGAATGTCCTCTTTGGGTGCAATTCTCGACCAAAGCCGCACCATTTCACATTTATTGTTATTTTTAGACCGTTAGAGATAACGAACCTATTAATAATCAATTACAAACAAGCCTTATTAAGTTTTCAACGATAGTATTATATACAAATAATGATAAATTATACCGCCAAAAATTAAAAACTTAAAAATATGATACTAAACGAGTTTCTATAATCACAATTTTGTATTCTTACAAATAAATAAATAAATAAATAATAAAATAAAATAAAATAAAAAAAGCTAACAATATTAGAGTAATATTTTCTTATTACGTAAATATACTGTACCAAAATACTATATAGGTATAGATGTATTTGTATATGTGTATATTTTAATCGGGTAGGTCGGGGCGGGGCGAGGATTCCCCGCTCCCCGCCCAAAACCCGATTAAAATCCCCGTTTAATCCCAAAACCCGCCCCGTAACCCGATTAGCATGCTCTGCCCCACCCCAATTAGTTCTGGTTTCGGGTTCCCCGTCGGGTTCGGGTTTTTTTTTGCCATCCCTAAGTTGGCTCTTTGATATCATTTTATTTCTCTTCTATTTTTCTTAATAATTAAATTAAAGGCTTTTCCTACTTAAAATTTTAAAATACCGTGACACGTGATATTAATCAATTTTTTTTCTTTAACTTTAGTTTAAACTAATTTGTTTTTCCGTTTAAAACTTTTCGATAAAAGTGTAATTTATAAACCTTTTATGATGAAATTGTAAATATAAAAAGTTACGTTTAAATTGTAAAATTGGAAAAATCTAAATTCTAAAACTTTGGTGGCAAAGTTTTAAACTTTAAAAGTTTGAAATTGGTTAAAAGTGTAAATTCCTAAAGTTTAGTGGTCAACGTCTAAGAGATCAAAACTTTGAAATATTAGAATAGGTTAATTCCTCATAAAGTCTTTCATAAAACATTCAGTATATACCAAATTGGTATACCGGAATTTACATACCGAGACCTACAAAGGTATTGGGCCAAGCCCATAAGTTTACATACCGAGACTTTGCTATGTGAATAAATATATAATGCTAATACTCCCCCGCAGTTGGAACGAGAGGTTTCCGAACATTCAAAATGGAGCGAAAATCGAGAAACAAAGCAGCAGACAGTCCCTTAGTAAATATGTCAGCATACTGAAAACAAGACGGAACATGAAGCACACGAACCTGTCCCGAAGCAACATAATCAGGCACGAAATGAATGTCGATCTCTATGTGTTTCGTACGTTGATGTTGAATAGGATTAGTCGACAAGTACATGGCACTGACATTATCGCAATTGACAATAGTAGCTTTAGATAGTGGGTGATGAAGCTCCCGCAACAGATTACGAATCCAAGCTGTTTCAGCCACTACATTAGCAACACCACGATATTCAGTCTCAGCACTGGACCGAGATAACGTCACCTGTCTTTTAGCAGACAAAGATAACAAGTTGTCACCCAGAAAAACACAGTAACCTGAAGAAGAACGGCGAGTGACCGGACAACCTGCCCAATCTGCATCCGTGTGAGCAATAAGTTGAGCAGTAGAAGAAACATGCAGCTAAAGACCATGATCAATAGTACCACGAATATAGCGTAATATCCGCTTCAAAGCATGAAAATGTGTATCTCGAGGATCATGCATATACAGACAGATCGGCTGAACAACATATGAAATATCCGGACGCGTAAAGGTAAGATACTGAAGGGCACCAGCTAAGCACCGATATAAGGTGGGATCATCAAAAGGTGTGCCATCAAGTCCAAGCTTGGACTATATATCAACAGGAGTGCGACACGGATTGCATTTCTGCATATGAGCTCTCTCAAGAATTTCCATGTGATCTTGTGGTTTTTATCAAGATAACAAATTATATAATGAAAATAATCTATTATTAAATGGGGTACACAATGTTGATCGAAGATTTGAAAAATTCATAAACCGGAGACATCGTATTAAACAAAACAGCATTGTTAAATCCTTCTACAAAACATCATACTCATCATTTTATTCAGATAATTGTGACAGTTGAAAAATGATTTAAGGACAAGATGAGAAAGAATTAGTTGATATACATGTGTAATATTATATAGGGGTCGGAGTAGGGCTGGAAAATCGTGTCAGACACGACACGATAAGACACGACACGATAAGGGACAGACATGAACACGACACGATTTTTCGTGTCAAATTTTCAAAACACGAACACGACCTGTTTCTTAACAGATCGACACGAAAAACCCGTTAAGACACGAAATTTGTTCATAACACAATATCAATTCGAACCCCCTGATCTAGCTTACGAACCCTTAATGTGTTCTGAACAATCATTGACCCTACACTCCTGAGCTTACGATCCTTTAATGTGTTCTGAACCCTCATTGACCCTGCAGCTTGGATTATTGAACCCACTGTTAGAATTCGAACCCTCTTTTTGAAGTGGATGGGCCTGATCGTGTTGAGTTAACTCCAACAACTTCTTAAATCTCGATTTGGATTTCGGATTTGAGTAGAGTTACTAGAGTAAAATAAAACAAAGTCCCAAGATCTCAGATTTGTTCATAACACAATAGCATATTCACGGATCTAAAAGATCTTAATTGTGTGAACAATATCCATCATCGATCTATTCGAAGATTTGCTTCATAATTATATCCGAAAATTAAAGAAAAGAACATAACAATCATTTTCTTTCGTGTGGAATAATTAATAATTCCATAAATCGTTATAGATCAAAACAAGAAAGGAAAAAACATCATAGATCCTGTTGATCTATACTTCTCTATATATTCGAACATCAAATGAAAGGAAAATAACAATTTTGTTACATCCTTCTTTTTATTCGGTTTCAACAAAACTCAAATTAATAGGTCACTTACCAGTAAGAAAATGTGGGTCGAATTTTTTTGTCAAGAGTGTGGCTGAACCAATAAGAAAATGTGGCTTTGAGTAGAGTTACTAGAGTGTGTGAGTAGTTAGTTTCTTTTATATCAAAAGATTAGGTTAGGCTTAAGTGGAGATGGGCTTTGAGTACTAAAATGTGGCTGGACTAATTTGATCTTGGGCTTGATTTATTTGTATTAGTTCACTTGGAGCCAACTGATTACACGATACACATTCATTTATCGTGTCTTTAACAGGTTAACGGGTTTGACCTGTTAAGACACGAAACCTGTTAAGGTCTTAACAGGTCGACTTGTTAACGACACGAAACACGTTAAGCCTAAACACGAAACCTGTTAACAAGTCGTGTTTTCGTGTCGTGTTTTCGTGTTCGTGTCAAAATTGCCAGCCCTAGGTCGGAGGACGAGTAAAAGGATTTATCACTTTCTTAGACCAAAAGTGTATAAGCAGGTGAAAATTAAGAATGTTATAGCATACAATCTATCCTAACCAACACAACAAACACTTGGAGAGATCAAAGATTACCACTTTATCACACAACCTATAGTAAAGATCGAATGGTACTCAACACGAGAACAATATGAGAAGAGTGTGGATCATATTCATTAACTTGATGTTTATTAGCTTCAAGAAAAAGGAAACAAACAACAAACATTAAACACACACACTCCCCTTCTTTGCTATCTTCCTTTGGCTGTGTTTTTGTCACACACACTTACACAGTTAACACCCTGAAAAACACCGACCTCACAAATGAGGATAAAGAGGTGTTTTTATGTTATGTAAACTTGGGTAGGCTTGGGCTTGAGATGGGCTTATACATGGATCACATGAATATAATATTTAACTAACAATCTTAAGCCCATGCCCATTAATTAAATTAAATAACTCTAACAACGACACATTTAAATACAAATATTACGACAACGATGACCATCACTTTTATAAATCCTAACAATCTCCCCCTAAGGGATGGTCATTCAAATGATGCTTGGAGTGATGTGGTCTTTTGTCTTTATTTCCTTGCACTAGTACAAAAATGGGATTTAGTCACACATGCTTTTTTTCGAACAGCCACACAGTCGCCTTTTTATGTGACTAAATGTACCAGAATAAAATAAACAGCCACACTTGATCCGACTTGTGTGACCATTTCGGAATTACATCCGAGGCTACAGCCACACATTTGAATATTTTCGTGACTATACGTATCTGGTAAAAAAAAATTTGATTTTTTAGTCACTTATAATTTGGGACGTGTGACGGATACAAATAAGGTTGAAACATTAGTCACACTATATATATACATATGTGACAAATATATGTCACGCAATTGAAAAGTGTGACCAAAATCCATATATGGTCACACGAAGTAATTTTGTATGTGGCTAAATCATATGCTCAAGTTTGTCACACATTATTTAAGCGTGATTGCTAGTTTTTGTTGAAAATTTAGCCACATATGAATTTGAAATGTGTGACAACTGAAAAGTAAGTTTGAAGCATAGTCACGATATGCATTTAAAAGTGACAAATATATGTCACACACTTGAGATGTGTGACCAAATGTCATATATTGTCACACTAAACCATAGGCATACATGATTAAGTGTGACCAAAATTCGATACAAATAGTCACGTAAGTTAATATGTGTGTCTAAAGTTAAGTGTGTGTTTGCCTGCCAATTCCTAATGTGTATGGTCACACATTTAATTGTAGCACAATCATGTGACTATAGGCAATAGTCAAATTTTGTCACACATTATTTAAGTGTAGTCACAATTCGATACATATGATCACACATTTCTGATAACTTATGCAATAGTCAAAAATTTAAAAATATCAATGTTTTGGCTCGATTGTAAGCATTTATGTAAGCATATTTTGTCAGACTATACATTCTAGCAGTAATAACTATACATTCTAGCAGTAATAACTACACATGTTTATCTCATAAGCATTAATAACTATACATGTTTAAGTCAAACTATACATTCTAGTAGTAATAACTATACATTCTATTTCTTGTCCTTGGGTCCTAGATACTCTTCCATCTTCTTGAGCAGTTCATATGCCATGTTATCATAATTAAGCTGAAGCTTGAGTATTTTCTTCCCACGCAACATCTGATGTAGAATGTCTTTGTGAAACTTTAAAGGGTAATCCTTTTCTACAAGCATGTAAATCACCAACTCATTCACAGTTAAAGCATGTACTCCACATCGTTGAAAAATTTTCCATTCTTTAACAGTATTGTGCGTTAGTCTTCTCCAACATTCATCTTCATGATTTGGTTCAAACATTACCTTCAAATAATTCCAGACTTCTCTATCATAAGCTTGTTCTGGTGTCTTATTACCAAATCTTTGTTTGAGTAATTTCCATAGAGCTATCATATCTCGTCTATCAAAATCATGAACCATGTGAAGAAAGCTTACAAACCTTCTAGAAGAACCATCATGCCTCTTAATATCGTAATAAATTGTTTCCCCATGAGATCCAGACTTATAATCAACAATGGGATGTTTGACAGTTAAAGGTTGTGCATCCATGGCTTCTCCTACAGAGTCAACTGCAAGTTCAGTGTGAGCTTGCAGTTATTCTTTAGCAACAGCTTGCTCAGTTTGTTCTTGTTTTCTCTTTTTACTGCTTTCTATTTCCAACTGTTCACCTGCTCTCTTTGAACTGTCATTCAAGAAGAGTTCATTGTTTCTCTTGGCAATTGCATACAATTCTTCAATGCTTTTATCATCCAAGAATTTCAAATCCTTTAGTTTCCAACAGGCCACATTCTTCAAATATCTGCACATGAGTAGATGTTTATGATGTACATATTGGGTGTTGTTGATATTAATATAAATTTACCTTTGCAACAAAAAAAAAAAATAAATAAATAAATAAAAAAATACCTGCACATGAGATCTCTTCTTTGTTTTTGAGTGGGTGGCTTGTTCTTCTTAGCTGCATATCTTTGTGCTGCAAACTTCTTCTTTTTTGCATCAAAAATTTCTTTCAGCATCCTGGCTTTTTCATTTACTGAGTACTTATCTTGCTCTTCTTTATGTACTATTTTAGCAAACTCACAATCAGCTTCAACCTGAGCCCTTTCCTCAAACCATGAAGCTATTAACTCTGCATTTTTTTGCGCTTGTAATTTCTCTGCATACTCCTTGTCTGAAAGAATCTGAGCAGCTTTTTGAGCAGCTTCTTGAGCATCAAGATCAGCCACTTGTCTTTTCAATTCTTCATCTGTAATCATTGGTTGTTGTTGTTGTTGACTAGGTGACTGAAACTTAAATTTCTTCTTAGGTTTTGCACTCCTCATCTTTGTTAATATTTGAGCCATAGTCATATCATCATCACCTTGAGTAGCAGTAACCTTATCAATAGCAGGAATAAATTTAGTCTCAGTAGCACTAACATCAATAGCAGCAATACTAACTTCAGTCTCAGTATAGAGAAATAACCTTATCAATAGCAGGAATAGCAGGAATAACTGGCTCACTAGCAGGAATAACTGGACCACTAGCAGGAATAACTGGGTCACTAGCAGGAATAGGTGGCTCACTATCAACAGTTGTAACCTTGCCCAAATGCCTATCCATCACCGCTTCATTCCCTTGGTTATCAGCAACTAGAAATTCCATTGGATCACTCTCTTCACAAATACTTTCACCCTCTTTATCCTCCCCTTAAACTTTGCCTTCATTCCCCCCCTGTTTGGGAGCATCCTTAGAAGCTTCAGAAGATTTAACCTTTTGTTTGGGAATTCTTGATCCTTTGACTCCTTCTAAATACCTAACCCTTCTCTTCAAAGCCTTTATCTCCCCACCTTGAGCTTTGATGACTCCATCTTGGGAAGAAGCTATTGCTCGCAGATCACCAATTTGTGCAGACAGCTTGGCACAGGTATCCTTCAATTCATTCAAAAGTTGCAGACTATACTCACCACTTCGGCTTGTGTTACCTAGCCCGAGAGGTGGATCACTGGAAAAGTTAAATTCAGCCTCACCCCTAGGATGAACATCCGAACCCCCCATTATTTCCATGTGACTGGGACCTTCACCTGAATCAGTTCCAGAGGAACTTTCTTCATTAGAAGTTGTCTTGGTTCGGGTCTTAATGATGTTACCAATGTCCTGTGCTGCTGCTAAGCTAGACACAGTAGTGGCAGCCTGATGCGCGTGATGTGTCGTTGCGGTTTAGCAGTATTAATGCCTACTCAAGTTTTAAATTTATATTTAGCCGACTTATCAATAACACACACACTTAACGAGCAGTGTACCCGGTCAGTATGAATATAATGGTAAGTAGAGTGTCGATCACTAAGAGTGGAACGTATTATCTAGTTATTCTAATCAGTATTTTAATATACTAAGTTAGCTATACAACCTAATCTAACGCAAGGGGGTTCAGCCTGAGAGACTGGCATGTTTTGGTTGCAATTAAATAATAAACTAAACTAAGAGCACGAATCAGCGATAGGTATGCACGTACACAGATAAATACTCGAGACAATAAGAAGACCTGTCCTGATGATTAAGTAGATTGTCACTTGTTTTATTGATAGTTTTATATGAAGTGTATGTAATTAACCCTTTCTCGTTGGTCCTATTCCTATCGGCGAGTAAACCCTTAATGATTACTTATGTCTAAAAGTTATTCCTAAGTGATCAGTTTAGTAACAACCGTGGGAGCCACATTCTCTTCCGTAGTCAAATGCGCAGGCCACTAATAAACACAGAGGTTATCAATGCACTAATAAGTAGTAACCAAAGACATCATCATATAAACTTTAATTGATGGGAAAGCAGTTTTAAGGGAGTGCAACCTTTCCGTTGTCACATTACACAAGCCATCAATCCTGATGAATTAAAGTTTACTAACACAATAAAACAAAACTACTTAAAGAATTAAACACATGCAGGACCTTCTTACAGCTCTCGTATCTTCGTTCGGGTGTGTCTTGTGCTGCCTAAATCGTCTGAATTCGGCCTTAGGTTTCTGTACTTCGGTCTTCTAAAACTGTCGAACTCTTTCTCTCGTCTGACTTTGGGGTATTTATAGTTTCTGTCTGAGGGTAAGATGCGGCGCATCTAGTAAGTAGATGCGGCGCATTGACTTAACTTCGCGTGGGGTCCAAGATTAATATATTCAGGAATATTCGTACACCGCCAGAAGATGCGGCGTAACTCCATAAATAGATGCGGCGCATGTCCTCTTGTATCTTGGATCGTATCTGGTGAAATCTGGATAGTGATGCGCCGTATGTAATAAGCAAGATGCGGCGCATCTGGAGCAGAATAGTCTTGATCTTGTACATTTCGGTAGACTCTTAACTTCTTGCTTGTTTTGCTCCATAATTAGTCCAAAATCGCCAAGTTTCACCAAATGCTTGTTTTTACCTGAGAATTACAAAAGTAAACGATTAAGTATCAATCCTCATACATAATATAATAAAACAAGTCAAATTAATAGGATAAATGATAGTAATAAAATGTACTTATTTGAGTTCATCAAATATCCCCCCACTTGAACTTTACTTGTCCCAAGTAAACCTTAGATTAAATCTTATGAAAATGTATCCTAAAAGATATTAGGATTTATTTTTATATTTAAGCATGTATTCATTCTTGTCATAATCACACAACCAAACACTTAACGAATTAGAAGTAAAATAAATTAATTTCGATAAAAGCAAATCTAATCGTTTAACTGTCCAGTCGTGACGAATATTCTATCATAAGCTTGGCAAGTATACACATCTCCTCCACTAAAGCCAAGGAATAACAAGTCTAAAGCGGTAAAAAGGGTTTTGAGGTTTAAGGGTTAATCATTCTCCTTAATCTCTATCGATCTCAAATTCCAGAAAAGGCGACAAAATCACAAATACATGATCGAATCCACGAACACGATACTTGCAATTGCTCAAATCCTTAACTTGAATAGGCTAAAGATACGACCAAGTAATCTTCACCAATAATATTATATCAAAAAGGGCGACAAAATCATAAATACATAACCGAATTCACGACTACGATACTTAAGATTGCTCAAATCCCTAATCTCAATAAATCAAAGGTTTGGATAAAGAATAATATAGGGTATGGATAATATTTGGGATACAAATTGGTGTAAAATGAAAAATAAACAAAACAAATAAATTAAAATCCTAAGTGTGGTTAATCACTATCCCAACCATCCCATGAATAAGACTCATATCATTGAATAACTCACGCTTTAACACTTGAAACACACGCTTTAGGTAGACACGAATTATACTCAACAAGATCTTAATCAAAGAATAAACCTTAGTTGGCGTTCCCATAACTGCCAACTCCCATTCAATCCATAGATATAATATACAACAACTAGTGGTGATATCGACCACTTAATACAAAACTTTACATAAGTTGGTCAAAATAAACTTCAAACAAAGATGTGTAAAATTTCACCACATCACTATAATGATAATTCTGGATAATTTTTCCATACTTTTCATGACTTCAGAAATAACGGTAATAGTGAAAGTAGTAAACACACGAAAAATAAACTCAAAGATATACAATATTTACTTTCACTCCAATTGCATTGTGCAATTTCCCGACCTAACCATAGATAATGAATTACGCACGCGAACACAGGTAATGTAAGGAAACACACTTTGCCTAAAGCAATTAACCACGGATTTTAATCTATAGGGTAGGCTAAGGTGTAAGGGTGTAACGAAACATTTTAACAAAGGTGTAAGAAACGAAAGGAATGGCTCTGAGTGTTTTTCTAGGGGTATCTTACTCTAAAAGTGAGAGTAACAAAAGGGTTTATACGGGGGTTAACTAACCAGTGTAGTTAGCTAATAACACATAACATATATAGGCTATTTGGGTGTAATCCTAGAAATTTACCAATTTAGACAAGTCATTCCAATTATATAAAATAATACTTATTATGGTGGTCTCGAATAGTATACAAGCCAAGTTCTAAAGTTTACAAGTCACCGGCACACTCATAGATTTGTGAATTTTGAAAAATCACAATTTTTGAAAATACAAGTAAGTGTTCTAATTCTCCAATCCCCCCACTTAAGTTAAACAACGTCCTCGTTGTTTGTATAAAAGGTTAAAAACTGGAAAATAAAAGAATTAGAACAGAAAAACTCCCCTGAGATTTGCTCGGTATGATCCTCCATTTGTATAAGAGCAAAAATCATCTTTCTTGTGGATTAGAACGTTTAAGCTTCATAATTGATGTATCCACAGGAAATGCAGGAATCTATAATACCACCAAGACTTTAACACACCTAAATTAAGAAAGGTTCAAACTTGCATAATACATTAGTAGTTAGAGAAAAATAAAACTTAAAAATTAAAATGAAAATCATCAGGTCAGTCGATGCGCCGTATCTTATTGAAGAAGATACGCCGTATCGAGCCTGGAATAAATACGAATCAGAATAGAAGATGCGTCGCATCCTTAACCAGGGATGCGCCGCATTAAAATAAACTGATAAAAAGTTTTAAAGTCAAAAGTAAAATAAAAATGCAGAAAAATAAAGTAAGATATGACCAGTGCAGGAGATGCGCCGCATCTCAGGATTGAGATGCGCCGTATCCTCAGCGGCCTGACTGACTCGACACAAAATAGAATAGTAAAAATTTTCTCCGGGTTGTCTCCCTGTCAGCACTTGTCTTTATTCCAGAGTCTTCAAGTTAGACTCACGTTCAGCTCTTCATTCTGATACTTCAGGTTCAAACTCCACCACCTCGTTCTCAGTATCCTCAATTTTATTATCAAAGTATTTCTTCACACGTTGCCCGTTTACTTTGAATATATAACCATTTTTATTGCATATTTCAATAGTTCCATATGGATACACTTTCTTGACAACAAACGGACCCGACCATCTTGATTTAAGTTTACCAGGATACATCTTTAATCTGGAATTAAATAGTAGCACTTTCTCTCCAATAGTAAACGTTTTATCCCCACGTAACCTCGAGTCATGCCATCTTTTAGTTCTTTCTTTGTAGATCTTAGTATTTTTGTAGGCCTCATCTCTTAGTTCATAGAGTTCATTAAGTTCCATGAAACGGTTCTTCGTTGCAGCTTCCATATCCATATTACAATTCGTCAAAGCCCAATATGCACTTTGTTCAATTTTGACCGGTAGGTGGCATGCTTTTCCGTATACAAGACGAAATGGAGTGCATCCCGTAGGTGTCTTATAGGCTGTACGGAATGCCCATAAAGCATCATTTAACTTGTCAGACCACCCTTTCGGATTATATCCAGTCGTTTTTTCAAGAATTCGCTTTATAGCCCTATTGGTTACTTCTGTTTGCCCATTGGATTGAGGATGGTATGCGGTGGAAACCCTATGATATACTCCATATTTTTGCAAGGCTCTTCCCAGATGGTGATTACAAAAGTGTGTTCCCCTATCACTAATCAATGCTTTAGGAATTCCAAACCTAGAGAACAAACTTTGCAAAAATTTAAGTACTACCTTGCTGTCGTTTGTTGGTAATGCTTGCGCTTCGACCCATTTTGATACGTAATCAACAGCAACCAAAATATACTTATTACCTTTAGATTCAGGAAACGGTCCCATGAAGTCCAATCCCCATATGTCAAAAACTTCACACACATGGATATAATTTTGCGGCATTTCGTTTCTTGAGGTAATATTTCCGGATCGTTGACACGCATCGCATCCTTTTATATAATCTTTTGCATCAACCAACATGGTGGGCCAATAAAATCCTGCATCAAGGATTTTTCTTCTTGTAATACCTGCACCATGATGTCCCCCCGTCGGCCCTGAATGGCAATGTGCCAATATTGCTGGGATGTCATCACCATCGATGCATCTTCGTATAATATTGTCAGGACATAATTTAAAGGCATAAGGTTCATCCCAAATATACTCGCTAGCGCGAGTTAGAAACCTTCTTTTCTCGTCGGATGTTAGCCCTTTTGGAATTTCATTTGCAACAATAAAGTTTATAAAGTCGGCATACCATGGTCCATTATTATTGCTCTTAATTCCTACCATCATAAGGTGTTCGTCGGGAAAGTCATCAGCTATTTCCCTTTCGTCAAGCACCTCCATATCAGGGTTTTCAAGTCTAGATAAGTGGTCAGCAGCTAGATTCTCGGCACCCTTTTTATCTTTAATTTCAATATCGAATCCTTGGAGCAATAAAACCCACCTAATAAGCCTTGGCTTAGCATCCTGTTTATTGAACAAATACTTCAAAGCAGAATGGTCAGTGTAAACCATAGTTTTTGACAATATAAGATATGATCTAAATTTATCGAATGCAAAAACTACTGCTAAAAGTTCTTTTTCCGTGGTGGTGTAGTGTTCTTGGGCATTATTCAATGTTTTGCTAGAATAATAAATTGGCTTAAATTTCTTATCTATCTTTTGGCCAAGTACAGCTCCAACAGCATAATCACTAGCATCACACATTAGTTCAAAAGGCAAATTCCAATCCGGTGAAATTATAATAGGTGCGGAAGTTAGTTTTTCTTTAAGTATATTAAATGCCTTTTTGCAATCTTCAGAAAAATCAAACTTCGCATCTTTTAGCAATAATTGGGTCATAGGCCTAGATATCATTGAAAAATCCTTAATGAACCTACGATAAAATCCAGCATGCCCTAAAAAACTTCTAACACCTTTTACATTAGTGGGGTAAGGTAGTTTGGCAATTACATCAATTTTAGCTTTATCGACTTCTATACCTTTCCCAGAAATCTTATGTCCTAACACAATTCCCTCTCTAACCATAAAATGACATTTTTCCCAATTAACCGCATCGATAGTTTCTTCACACCTAGCAAGCATTTTATCAAGTTTAAAGAGACAATCACTAAATGAGCTACCGAACACCGAGAAGTCGTCCATGAAGACTTCCATAAAGTCTTCTACCATATCATGGAAGATAGCCGTCATACAACGTTGGAAAGTAGCAGGGGCGTTGCATAGTCCGAACGGCATTCTCCTATAGGCGAAGGTTCCATAAGGGCAGGTGAAAGTCGTCTTCTCTTGATCCTCAGGGGCAATTGGTATTTGGAAGAAACCTGAAAAACCATCTAAAAAACAATAATAATCATGTCCTGATAGTCTTTCTAACATTTGATCAATAAATGGAAGAGGGAAGTGATCTTTTCGCGTAGCATCATTAAGTTTGCGGTAGTCGATGCAAACTCTCCATCCGGTAACAGTTCTTGAAGGGATTAGTTCATTATCTTCATTGAGTACTACCGTCATTCCTCTTTTTTTTGGTACAACATGGATAGGACTGACCCACGAGCTGTCGGAAATTGGGTAGATAAGTCCGGAGTCAAGTAATTTCACAATTTCATTTTTCACCACATCTTGGACTTTTGGATTCAAACGCCTTTGAGGTTGGATAGTTGGTTTGAATTCATCCTCCATAAGGATTTTATGCGTACAAAATGACGGGCTAATTCCCTTAATATCAGACATACTCCACGCTAATGCTCCTCTTCGTTTATACAGTACCTGCAAAAGTGATTCTTTTTCTTTTGGCGTTAAGTCAGATGCAATAATAACGGGCGAATTAGTGTTCCCATTTAGATAGGCATACTCCAAAGTAGAAGGGAGATCCTTAAGCACAGGTTTAACGTTATCAATTTCAGTAGCACTAGCGGAATAAACTTGTTCTTTAATTATATTGCTGCTGTCATCAGATAGATGCGCCGCATCGATATTTTCGATGCGTCGTATCGCGTTTCATACAGCAGAGTCAGCAGCTAAATTATAATCAATAGTATTCTCATCAACTTGATCTTCTATAGCAATTGTGTTTTCTAAATTTTTAAGCAGAAAAGAATCAAGCAAATTACTTTTTAATAATTTCTGAGTAAATTGATTAATCGTGTCATCAGAAACATCGATATTATAGCATTCATCGTCATCGGAATTATCTTTACTCATAGATTGTTCCATGTTAAACTCAACCTCATCTTTTCCTATGGTAAGAGTTATCTTTTTATTAAAAACATCAATTATGGCCGTGGCAGTGGCTAAAAATGGTCGTCCTAATATTATAGGAGTTCTAGAATTTTCAGGCATATCGAGGATAACAAAGTCGATAGGTAATTCAAATTTATCAACTTTTATTAATATATTTTTCGCTATTCCTAATGGATATTGTATGGACCTATCAGCTAGTTCTAAGCACATCCTAGTAGGTTTTGGTTCACCAAAAACTAATTTATCATACATAGAAGAGGGCATAAGACTTATACTAGCTCCTAGGTCGGCTAAAGCATTTTCAATATGCAAATTTTTAATTTGGCAAGGAATAGTGAAACTCCCTGGATCTTTTTCTTTAGACGGAAGTTTGTTGAGTAATGCTGCTGAGCTTCTTTTCCCCATTGTTATGGTGCAAGCCTCTTCAAGTTTAGACTTGTTTGTAAGCAAGCTCTTCAGATATTTAGCATATTTTGGCATTTGCACTAGGGCTTCAATAAATGGTATGCTTAGCTGCAGCTGCTTGAGATTCTCCAGAAATTTCTTTTGATAGGCATCTTCTTTCTCTTTCCTTACCCTATGTGGGAAAGGTAGTGTTGATCGTTTAGGTTCAACAGAAGGTTCTTCTCTAATTACAGGTTCTGGATTAGTTTCTTTTGGTTGCTCTTGCTCAGGTGATAAAGATTCAGGGGAAATCTTGTTTGTATCGTCATCCTCGGGTGTCTCTCCGATTTGAAAGGTTGACTTACCGCCACTAGTTGTAATCCCTTTCAAATCTTGCTTTACCAAAAGAACCTTGTTAAGCACCGTTGACAATTGGTGCACTTTAATTGCCAATCCATAAATCATGTTGTTTTGTTCCTTTAGTAACAGCTCATGACTGTCTTTGAATTCATTAATAAAGTTTCTTGCTTCATGATGTTCTTTTTCATTGGCTTGAGCGATTTGTAGTGCAAACTCTTCCATGGTAAGATTTCTTTAGGGTCTTCCGAACAAGTTGGGGAAAATATTGAACATTGTTCCTGAAAATTAAAGACAGGTAGATTTCAAAGTAAAAGTTTCCAGGTATAGGGGTCAGAGTATTTTCCGTTCGGAGATAAGAAAAATAAAGGTTGCTGATATCTGCAGACGATGCGCCGTATCCAAAAAGTTGGATACGCCGTATCTTATAATCGTTAAAATTAATCAGACTTTATTCAGAAATAGATACGCCGCTTAGAAATTAGAATGCGCCGTATCAGTTATTTTATCAAAAATCGATATTTATTTAAAATTAAATGCGTCGTATTAACAAAAGTTAATGCGCCGTATTTTCGTTAAGTTTCAAAATACAAGATTTTTGATTCAAAAAGATGCGCCGTATCGACAGAGATCGAAGCGTCGTATCTGTTTAATAATTCGAAAACTGTTTTTAATCAAAATAATAGATACGCCGTATCTGCTAAGGCAGATGCGTCGTATAGCGTTATCGTTTAGAAAAAATTTCTTATTAAAAACAGATACGCCGTATCTTGGGGAAAGATGCGTCGTATCGAATTAATTAAACGCGTTGTATTTTATAAAAATTGAACGCAATACGCCATATCTATGAAGATAGATGCGCCGTATCGTTCGATTTAGCTCAGTACAACGATAGCAGAACACAAAAAATACGAAAAATAAAAACAAATAAAATCACAAACGAAAACAAACAAAAATAAAAACACACAAAAACAGAAAATATGCAAAATAATACAATGAATGCAAATTAATCTAATACACAACAGAATTAGCGGTAAGATAAAAAATTAAAAACCTAATTAAAATACTAATCAAATTAACAGATAATAACAATTCACTCCCCGGCAGCGACGCCAAAAACTTGATGCGCGTGATGTGTCGTTGCGGTTTAGCAGTATTAATGCCTACTCAAGTTTTAAATTTATATTTAGCCGACTTATCAATAACACACACACTTAACGAGCAGTGTACCCGGTCAGTATGAATATAATGGTAAGTAGAGTGTCGATCACTAAGAGTGGAACGTATTATCTAGTTATTATAATCAGTATTTTAATATACTAAGTTAGCTATACAACCTAATCTAACGCAAGGGGGTTCAGCCTGAGAGACTGGCACGTTTTGGTTGCAATTAAATAATAAACTAAACTAAGAGCACGAATCAGCGATAGGTATGCACGTACACAGATAAATACTCGAGACAATAAGAAGACCTGTCCTGATGATTAAGTAGATTGTCACTTGTTTTATTGATAGTTTTATATGAAGTGTATGTAATTAACCCTTTCTCGTTGGTCCTATTCCTATCGGCGAGTAAACCCTTAATGATTACTTATGTCTAAAAGTTATTCCTAAGTGATCAGTTTAGTAACAACCGTGGGAGCCACATTCTCTTCCGTAGTCAAATGCGCAGGCCACTAATAAACACAGAGGTTATCAATGCACTAATAAGTAGTAACCAAAGACATCATCATATAAACTTTAATTGATGGGAAAGCAGTTTTAAGGGAGTGCAACCTTTCCGTTGTCACATTACACAAGCCATCAATCCTGATGAATTAAAGTTTACTAACACAATAAAACAAAACTACTTAATGAATTAAACACATGCAGGACCTTCTTACAGCTCTCGTATCTTCGTTCGGGTGTGTCTTGTGCTGCCTAAATCGTCTGAATTCGGCCTTAGGTTTCTGTACTTCGGTCTTCTAAAACTGTCGAACTCTTTCTCTCGTCTGACTTTGGGGTATTTATAGTTTCTGTCTGAGGGTAAGATGCGGCGCATCTAGTAAGTAGATGCGGCACATTGACTTAACTTCGCGTGGGGTCCAAGATTAATATATTCAGGAATATTCGTACACCGCCAGAAGATGCGGCGTAACTCCATAAATAGATGCGGCGCATGTCCTCTTGTATCTTGGATCGTATCTGGTGAAATCTGGATAGTGATGCGCCGTATGTAATAAGCAAGATGCGGCGCATCTGGAGCAGAATAGTCTTGATCTTGTACATTTCGGTAGACTCTTAACTTCTTGCTTGTTTTGCTCCATAATTAGTCCAAAATCGCCAAGTTTCACCAAATGCTTGTTTTTACCTGAGAATTACAAAAGTAAACGATTAAGTATCAATCCTCATACATACTATAATAAAACAAGTCAAATTAATAGGATAAATGATAGTAATAAAATGTACTTATTTGAGTTCATCACAGCCCTTGCCAACGTGTCACTCTCCCCCCCCAGTGACATCCTCATCTGCAACAGTTGGTATAGAACCACTAGCCTGAGGTAGCTCAGTGTTCTTGGTGTTAGTCCTACGTTTATAGGTCTGTTGTTGTTGTTCTGTGGGTGTGTGATGGGTACCAGCTGGGATTGCTGAACCTTCACCCATTTGGGTTTGGGCTAGTGCCAACATTGTTGGAAACAAAGGTGTCACTCTCCCTAAAAAATCTTTTCCAACCCTCCTCATATTAGCAAAAACCTTTTTGGTAAGGCAGGGAGTGGGAGAAACATTTTTGTGACTTTTCTTTTTTTTAAATTGGTTGTCCAAAAAGAGTTGCAAAAACCTTGGATATAGAAAATATTTAGCCAAAGAACTATCCAAGTTCTTAACCATATTATCAAAAATTAATTTTGAGAAATTAAATCTTTGAGTATTTTCAGCCAAACAAATTATAGCAGAAGCTAAATTACTGCTAAATTCATTCCATGCAGTGGTCTTTGGACTTAGACACACTAAGACAATATGAATTAAGAATTTCCACTGAGGAGAAAAATTACCTTTTTGGAACTTTAAAGCATCTGTATATCTAGGAGAAGATCTCTTCGAATAGACGCCTCTGTAATGATAATCATCTGCCCATCTACAAGGGCATGGATTTGTGCTTCCCCATTAATAGTTTTGACCTTAGCAGACGACCAAAACTGGATAATGTTGGAAGTATATATAGTAGGTTTTACTGTTAATGCAAACTTAATATAGCTTGCATTAAGGAAATCAAGACATTAAGACACATATTTACTAGCTTCAATACTTCTGTAAACATCAACTATTTTCTCTCTTTCTTCTTCTATTTTTTTGTTCCTCTCCTCAATTTTCTTCTGATGCTCCTCAATGACCTCTAAATCTTTCTTGTTCCTTTCTTCATACATCTTTATACGCTTGTTGTGAATTTCTAACAATGCGTTTTCAACACCATACTGGCCTTTTCTACATTTCTCCCAAATATTTTGGGATATGCCAATTTTTTTATATTTTTCAGGCATTGGTAGAGGAGAATCATCCCTTGGGCGTTTGTTTTTGTTGGAAGAAGGAGTTGAAGAGGAGTCAGCCATTGAAATTTAAAATTTATTTTCTAATGAAAATATCAAAGGAGTTGTATATGGTACGGTTGATTATGAACGGTTTTCCATGTCGAGTTGTACAAATAGGCTAGAGAGGTATACGAACGGTTCCCAATACTTTAGGCGGGAAGAGGGACCATCGAGAGGCGCCAAAAGTAAACATATGGATAATATTGATCTGATTTGGTTTGTGTTTGGTTTGGATTTGACTAGTGTAGTTGATCTAGAAGTGTGTTTGGTGTTGGATTGACTAATTGACTTTTTCATTAGGGTAATTGATATTTTCTATATTAATGATGTTTAATGTAATTTGTGTGCTAACTTTAATGACTAATTGACTTTTTCATTAGGGTAATTGATATTTTCTAGTACATGTTTAATGTAAATACATGCTTTAATATCTATCGCAGTCTGAATGTGTTTGAGAAGTATGGGTATATTTAGGCCACTTCCAACAATAACTCAGCCTTAACAAATTAAAATTAAAATTAAAATTAAAATTAAAATTCAAATTCAAATTCAAATTCAAACGTAAGATAAAGTACAACATATTAACGCTGCGTTAACGCAGGTTAGCCCCAACAATTAAAATTCAAAGTCACGTTAATAAAACGTGTGCATTTGTACCCTATAAATACCAATGCTTCTGAAGCACAAGTCACACAGAAACACATTCCAAACTTCTCAAATACTCAAGATCCAAGCATCTCAAATTCAAGATGTCTTCCAGAAAAGATTTCGGGCAACAATTTCCAAGCCCACCTCGCCAAAAGGATTTTGGCCAACAATTTCCAAGCCCACCTCCCCAAAAGGATTTTGGCCAACAGTTTCCAAGCCCACCTAGCGAAAATGAAAAATTCCATACTCCACCCGAGCATATCTTTTCGGTTTTCCAACCGGAAAATTTTTCGGTGAATAATCAACCTGAAAATGAACCGGTTCCCAACCAAGACCCAAATCCGTTTGGGTTAACTGAGGAACAACTTAGGCAAGAGGAAGCAGATATGCAAGTCCTCCTGGAAATGGAAGCACTTGAAAGAGAAGAGGAAGCTGATTGTTTGGAGCGGCAAGCCAGGGAGGATGAAGAACGTAGGCAAAGGTGGGAGTCTGGTTTTTTCACACCTTCCGAATCCTCTGAAGATGGTTACCCAGATTCAGATGATAGTTTTTATTAATCGTCCGTTGTTTATGTTAATCGTATGTTGTTTATGTTAATCAATCGTTGTTTATGTTAACGTAGTTTTTATTTGACATTTAATGTATTTCTATTTCATGTTTAATGTATTTCTATTTCATGTTTAATGTATTTGTATTTGATAATTTATTTTCAATTTATAAATTGAATTGAATTTGAATTGAATTGATAAATTTTAAATATATCCCGCCCTTTTGTTTAATTTGAATTTGAAATTTTAAATTTTAAATATCCCGCTCGTTATTAATATGTTGTACTGTTACTTTACGTTTGAATTTGAATAATACTCGTACGGTTACTTTTACTTTCAATCTAATTTTTAAAATAGCCTCCAACGGCTAGTTTAACGGCTTTCCACTATCAAAGCCACTTTCACAACACTTCGTTTTCTCACACAACTTCTTATAAAACTCTCTCGCAAGTATCACTAATTTTAACACAAACACTGTGGCTAACAAATTAACTAGCAGAGGTGCAAAAGGCTATCCTCACCCGATTACAAAATGAACAAGAAAAAGAACTCAAATTGATTAACAATTTGCTAGGTGAGATAACTCGTATTATGCTACAGATGCATAATCGTGCTGATCCAGAGGTCGAAAGGTTGCGTGAGTTGCCTCAAGACCATCCAGCTATCAGGGTTGGTCTAGAAATTAAACTCTTTTAAGAAATGATGAAACAGGGTCGAAAGGTTGCGTGAGTTATTGTTGGGTGTGTTGCTCATGTACAAACATATAATCTCGGCTCATTCGTTAAACATCTCGTATACAACCATATCATCTTGGCTCATTCAATTCGTTAAACATCTCGTGTATAACCATATCATCTCGGCTCATTCGTTAATTAAACATCTCGTATACAACCATATTATCTCGGCTCATTCGTTAAACATCTCGTATACAACCATATCATCTCGGCTCATTCGTTAAACATCTCGTATACAACCATATCATCTCGGCTCATTCGTTAAACATCTCGTGTATAATCATATCATCTCGGCTCATTCGTTAAACATCTCGTATACAACCATATTATCTTGGCTCATTCGTTAATTAAACATCTCGTATATATACAACCATATCATCTCGGCTCATTCGTTAAACATCTCGTATACAACCATATCATATTGGCTCATTCGTTAAACATCTTGTGTATAACTAAAGCTCAGTTAATTAAGGGTGAGTGTGTTAAAGCTGACGTGGCATTGTGTTAAAGTTTAAAGATGAGTTATTGTTGGGAGTGGTTAGAGTATTTTTTTTTTGTTTTTTCGGTGGATTTTAGCGTGACTTAATCTTAATACCGCCAATTTTGTCCATATAATATTCAACTACGTACGGATAACTGATACCCGCGGGGAAACCCGAAAAACCGATGGATAATATTAATCGGGTATCCGGTGGGATATGGGGCGGGTACGGGTATATTATAAACGGGTTCGGTTATGGGTATACTAAAACCCGCCCCGAACCCGAACCGTTGCCATCCCTATTTACCGGCTATAGCCGGATTTCACCGCCACGTCATCACCATTAGTTTTTTTTTTTTTTTTTTTTTTTTTTTTTTTTTTTTTTTTTTTTTTAAACAAATCTTGCCACGTCAGCTATAGTTAAACCAAACCACAAATTCAATATTCAACCAGCAATTAATCCCTTTACCCGGTCATTTGTAAACACACACAAAAATCAATAAACCCTAATCAACACACACATTCTTATGGCAAACACAAGCACGCAAACAATGAAACCAAATAACAAAAAGGTAATTAGTAATTTGTGTTTTGTAAATGTAATTAGTAAGGGTACAATAACTAGTAATTATGTAAGTATTTTGGTTTGTTAAATGGGTAGTAGTTTGTACTGTTGATGTGATGGTTGCACAGTATGATACATTATTTGCGATTATTAAGATAGTACTCTATAAAATTTGGAGCCAAAAATTTGATTTATTCAAGTTTATGCTTTAATTAACAGGTTCAAAGGGAAAATTTTCAAATAATTCAATTGTTAATTTCAAATTACAACTTGGAGGCAAATTTTTGGATCGAAATTTTTTGAATCACAAACGATTCATATTCTTGGTGTATAGCCTCTTTTCTCTCCTTAAAAAAAAGACTGCAAATAAAAAACAAAAATCAAATCTTCTCTCACCATTACTCTCCAAGCTAAGCGATAATCATTTTCTTTTACCCTTTGTTGCTCAAGAGTCATGGAAACTGAACCCATTGTTGATAACCATACTTTGCTTCCTCTTGATCATATTGTACATGATGATAACGCCTTAGAATATGAATCCGAAAAGTCTTCTGATGAAGAAGATATAGATGAGCCTGTAACCAACCAAACACCTGAGATAGTAGCTAAGAGGGGCTCAACCAGGCTAGTAAAGTTTCGCGCGAAGCATGACAAACCTGGTGCAATAAAGCTCAAGGTAACCTTCGATGCATTCGGTAGGGTAACAGGGGAAAACAGAGCAGTGTTTGTGAGTTTTTTAGGAGATGTGGCTCGTGAGCATATAGGTGTGAAGATTCTACACTGGAAGAAGGTGAATAAAGAATCAAGAGATAAACTATGGGATGAAATCTTGGTACATATATACTATTTTGTAACCCAGTACTACATAAGTTTATGTATGCAGTTACATTATGTGCAACTAATTAACAACATTGTGTTAATCTTTTCAGAAATTTTTTGTTGTTGACGTCAAATACAGAAAATTGATAATGATTCGTCTTAGTAAAATGCTAAGGAATTACAGAAGGAAGCTCAAATTCAACTACATTTTGCCCAACCTAAATACACCTTCCAAACTGAATGAAGTCCCGGACTTGTATAATACAATAATGAAATCAGAAGACTGGGTCGAGTATGTTAAATACACGACCACCGAAGCATACAAGGTTTTAATTAGTCATCTTTAATTAAGTGTATATGTCATTTTATTATTTTCAGTTTGCAGCATTACCGCATCTAAACGCCTTATGATTTTGTGTTTTTAGGAGAAATCTGAGAAAGGTAAAATGGCACGTTCCTAAAATATTTATCAGCATAAAATGGGACGAGGTGGATATGCTTACGTCAAAGAGAAAATGGTAAGATTACACAATGTTTGTTTTACCAATTAAGAGACGATCAGTATGAGAAATGAATCTGTTTACATTGCCCAATTTGCACATTTGCATTAATACCCTCATATTTTCGATTATCTTGGTTTAACTGTACATGTGTAAGCATCCTCATATTTTCGTTTATCTTGGTCTAACTTTACATGGGTATGCATTTGATGTTTATTAGATCCAAAATAAAGAGATTGAAGCGGATGAAGAACCCCCCCCCCCCCCCCCCCCCCGTGATGTAATGTGGGTGAAAGGAAGGGTAAACAAAGACGGCGAATACCCAAATGATGATATTAAATCAAAGGGAGATGAACTTGTAAGTTTGACTGCTAATTCTATTATTATGCTTATATAGCAGCAACATTTAACTGTGTACTAGCAGTAGTAGCTTGTATACCAGCAGTTACTCTAACATCATCAAGAAGACTTTTAATCCCAACATTTCCTATATTTTTTGTGCAGAAAGAAGCTGATGACAAGATCAAGGAAGGAACATCGGGTTTTGATGATGGCACTGATGCCATGACATTTGTATTTGGTAAGGAAAAGGGCGGTTATGCCAGAGGAGTGGGAGGTGCAGTAACATACAAAGAGTATTTTGGCCTTCCTCGAAGAAAACAAGAAGCCAATGAAAAAATTGCCTTACTTCAAACTCAACTGGATAATGAGAGACGCGAGCGTGAAGAAAAAGATAAATTGATCAAGAAATTGTCCGCCGAGATGACCGAAAAAGACGTGCAGGTCAATAAATTATCCGGTGAGGTGGAAAACACAAATATAATGCTTTCTCAAATTCTGCAACAGTTGAATAATAAAGGGATGAATATAACTCTGCCAACTGAACCATCGCCAATAGCCTCAGTTGTAAGCCATTTTTTATGTTGTTAACAATTTCATTTTCTAATGCTAACACTACTGATGCTAATGATACTAGGCATTGAACATAAACTGATGAGTGACTGTATTTCTTAATTTATATTGCAGGTGACTCCAATGGCCATTGACAATATTGCAGGTGACTCCAATGGCACTCAGACAAGTGGTGTTGTAAGTCCTAAAGATGCGGGAATTGAGGAGAAATCCAATGGCCTTGAAACTTCTAAAAAGGTAACGGAAACAATGGTAAGTATAGTAATAAAAGATCGCCCTTTGATTTTTGAATTTTACATACATGATCGACTAATGTACCGTGTTTTATATATACGTATAGGAACCTGCTGCTAAAACTGTCAGGCCTAAGCATAACCTTAAGTCACGACGAAACGGGTCTCCAGATTCCCAATCGCTACAAAATGTGTCATCTCCAACACAACCACTGCCAACAGTATGTATTTCAACATGTTTCTTGTTACTCTTTTGTTTAAATAATGTAACGTGTTTTATATATACATATAGGAACTTGCTAAAACTGTCGAACCCAATAAGCCAAAGCAAAAGAAGCGACGAAATGGGTCTCCAGATTCCCAATCGCAACAAGATGTGTCTCTAACACAAGCACTGCCAACAATATGTATTTCAACATGTTTCTTGTTATTCTTTTGTTTAAATAATTTCTGATATATACATAAAAATTCTTTTTTTGTAGACACTTAAGTGCAAACTGTGGATTATAAAGTAAACAAATATTGTTGCTTTGGGTACCGTATACCAGTCTCATGGAAAGCAAGTGCTGCATAACCGCCCACTCCCAAGTGATTGCTACAAAGTGTCGATTGATGAATCGTTAGTTATGTGCAGCATGCGTACCGGACGTAGCAAATAATGGGTTAAAAGTAGTTAAGAATGTTGAAGGTAGTTTCGTTGCATGGCCAAAGGATCAAGTTATTTTTGAAGAGGTGGTACGTACATGTGTTTTTTCAACCTACATATATAATTATTCATATGTAATTCAATGTTTGATAGAAGCGTCTTTTGTTTACTACAGGTTACACCAACAAACCATGTGACTAAATGTGTACCACAGGCACCACCGAAGAAACAATATATATCTGCTAACGACTTAAGGCAAACTGCTAAGGGGGTGAAGGTTCAAAAGTCTTTAGACATTTGATTAATTAAGTACGACATTACAATTGTATATTCTGTCCAGTTATATACATTCGAGTTTAATTCAATTTGAAATTTCTTGTGTTTTTATATTGTTTTTATATATAAATATATATACTCATTCCAGCAGCACTAGCATAGTACTAGCAGCAG
Source organism: Artemisia tridentata subsp. tridentata (assembly GCA_021014915.2). NCBI lineage: Eukaryota > Viridiplantae > Streptophyta > Magnoliopsida > Asterales > Asteraceae > Artemisia > Artemisia tridentata. The sequence continues at coordinate 16,493,299 of CP139509.1, forward strand.
TAACTCTGCTTCAGCAGGACTACTTTAGTACTGCTAGCAGTAGCAACTCTGCTCCAACATTATTGGTCACTCTTTGTTTAATTCGATGTGTGACTAAATAGTACCAAAGGCCACACAAAATAAAAATTCATGTGACCATTGGATGAACAATAGTCACGCAAAATACACAATTCTTCACTTTACACAGCATATGGTCACACTTATTAACAACCTTGGCCACTTTATGCTTAATTGTATGTGACTAAATACCCAAAACAAGCATGCTTTGTGTGACTAAATATTATAAAAGGCCACACAAACATAAAATTCAAGTGGCCATTGGATGATCAATAGTCACACAAAATACAAATTTCTTCACTTTAAACAGCATATGGTCACACTTATCAACACTTTTGGCCACTTAATGCTTAATTGTATGTGACTAAATAACCAAAACAAACATGCTTTGTGTGACTAAATATTACAAAAGGCCACACAAACATAAAATTCATGTGGCCATTGGATGATCAATAGTCACACAAAATACACATTTCTTCACTTAAAACAACATATGGTCACACTTATTAACACTTTTGGCCACTTTATGCTTAATTGTATGTGACTAAATACCCAAAACAAAGATGCTTTGTGTGACTAAATATTACAAAAGGCCACACAAACTAAAAATTCATGTGACCATTGGATGATCAATAGTCACACAAAATACACATTTCTTCACTTAAAACAGCATATGGTCACACTTATTAACACTTTTGGCCACTTTATGCTTAATTGTATGTGACTAAATACCCAAAACAAACATGCTTTGTGTGACTAAATATTACAAAAGGCCACACAAACTAAGAATTCATGTGACCATTGGATGATCAATAGTCACACAAAATACACATTTCTTCACTTAAAACAGCATATGGTCACACTTATTAACACTTTTGGCCACTTTATGCTTAATTGTATGTGACTAAATACCCAAAACAAACATGCTTTGTGTGACTAAATATTACAAAAGGCCACACAAACTAAGAATTCATGTGACCATTGGATGATCAATAGTACACATTTCTTCACTTTAAACAGCATATGGTCACACTTATTAACACTTTTGGCCACTGTTTTTTAAATTGTATGTGACTAACTCGAAAAAAACAACACACGATGTGTGACTAAATCATCACAAACGTCACATTTATTATATTTTCGTGTGGCCATAGGATGGGAAATAGTCACACATACTGATGAATCCAACAAAACTTGTGCCTAATTAGTCACACATATTCGGGTTTTGGTCACTCTTTTTCGATGAAAACGGCCACAAACTAAACAATGTGACCATATGATACCTACGGTGGCGCGACTTTTTGTCACACACACCCAAAAAAACGTGTGTGACTATATGCATATAGTCACGCATTTCCAGTGTGACGATAGGCAATATCTGTACCAGTGTTGTGCTTTGTGTGTCGTTGCATAATAGTCTTTGTTCTTGTTCCTTCATGCTATGTGATCTTCAAATAATCGACTTTTGGTCGTTCTTGCCTTGATCTACTTTTTCTGTCCAGACGCGTCGTCGTTGTAGATGATGATGATAATTGGACTTTCGTCGGTACCTACATACGACAGTTAGCAATAAATCATCCAGCGCTTATAGGTTTAGATTTCGAGATCGTTATCAGCATAGTGTGAGAACTTTCTCTAATCTTTGCCAAGGCCGTTGAGAGCCTCTGAAGTATACCGAAGTATCACTTCAAGACTGTAGACCGTTTGAAGCATGTAACCATCATGACATAAGGCAAGATCTGAAGATCTCATTAAGACTCATACAACTTGTATCCTTTTTGGTGAACACAAGTGTATTGCATAGGAAGTGTTCCTAAGAGATCTTTGATGAATCTCATGTCTCTAGACTCGATAATGTGCGTTTTGATTTTAGTCGTCGGAGGCATGGAGCAGAGTGCCACCTTTTCAATATCAACACATCTCGGAGTGAGAGGTCGATAGATTATGCAGTGTTCTCCGTGAGAAATGAAACAAATATCTTTTAAGAGATATCTGAGTGGCAAGGATGGGTTTATGCAACGCGTCACTGGGTCCATGACGTCTTGTCTTCAATATCAGTATCACCTTAGTGAGTACCGATAGGAGATGTATTGACCCGGTTTCTGTCCTAAGTTTTCATGGAGGGCTATTTCTTTTCACCCTTTCATTAAACTTTTCTTTTTCATTCTTCAACCCCTTCTTTCTCCTTTCTCATTTACTCCTTTTTTCAATCTTGCCTAAGGACTTCTAATTCTAATCTATTGGAATTGTCCTTGGGTAGATCCCCCCGGCTCTGGCGGATCATTGGACATAACCTAACCATAATCACCTTATTACTCCATGATTATCCTAGATTATCGATCACATGCCATTAAACCTTGTGAAAATCTCTCAACGTGTTTATGAGAAAACACATTTTTTTATCACATTGAGAGTTTTGCATTTTTGAAATACTCCCCCTTCACATGTGCTCATGCATTTTTAAGAAATTTGCACATGTTGGGTAGAGTTCGCATATTTGAAATGATCGATTTTCAATGAACATTACCTTCGCGAGACACGCTTACATTACTAGTTAGACTAGCTTGAAATTATTACCCGTCCCGGTCATATTCAAAGATCATCTCTCGAATTGGTACATTCTACTCAGACAAGTCCTTTGCGAGACACGCTTACATCACTGGTAAACCAGCTTGAAGTTATTACCCGTCCCGGACTAGTCTTTTCGATAACGGACATTTAGATTCGTCAATTCGAGGGTTCAACTGAGTCTTTTTGAAGAACTCGATTGAGATTCAAACCACAAAACTTCTTTTTGATCACATTTTAATTACGTCCTCTCCCCCTTATATCTAATAAACACTTAATCTCCCCCTCAAAAATAGCACGAAAATGGAACATTTTTCTTTTTATACTCCCCCTTAAACAGAGCATATAATTAAACGTTTGAGTTTAAAAGCATTTAAGGGTCTTAGAGGGAGTTGATGTGAGCACAAAATTTATAGAAAGATATTGATAAATCTTTTGAAACAATTTTGATTAAGTGCTCACTGGTTTAGCTTTTTGCCATTAACATTGCGAGTCCTGATCGGAAATAATCAGAAGTCATCAATGTAGCCTTTATTATGAAATCTTTTCGAGTTGGAGTACTCGGGCCACGATAAAAGATTTCACATTAAAGCACGGGTTCCGTACTGAAATATACGAAAGCCTTTATGAAGAAAAATTTGAGAAACGACATGTTTTAGAAAAACATAAAAAAAAAAGAAACTCTCGCTCAAGAATCTGTACATGCCCGTATCATTGTTGAATGACATTTCTAGATACGTACAGAATATCGATTATACGAGAGACATGTCGTGAGAAGAATATTTTTGTTTTTTTTTTGTTTTTTGTTTTTTGTTTTTTTTTTTGGAGTTTTATATTTTTTATGTCTTTTTGAAATTTTCTTTATTTACAGTATTAATTTTAACAAGTATATATTTACAAAAATATTTACATGCGAAGCTTGTTGATATAAATCAAGAAGATTCGAGAAGACTTTCTAACTCTTCAGGAGTTAGGCTTCGCATTCCAATTCTACGAACTAAGTTTTCAAACCGCTCTTTTGGGAGGGCCTTAGTAAATAGATCGGCGAGTTGGTATTCAGTCTTCACGAAAAACAATTCAACAGTACCCTCTTCAACGTGCTCTTTTATGAAGTGATAGCGGACTCTAATATGCTTGGTCTTGGAGTGTTGCACCGGATTGCACGAGATGGCTATGGCACTTTTCGAGTCGCAATATAGAGGTATGCGGTCGAAAGAGAAACCATAATCTGTGAGTTGTGTCCTCATCCATAGAACTTGGGCACAACACGCAGATAGAGACACATACTCGGCTTCTACTGTTGATAAAGCAGTGCAGTCTTGTTTCCTTGATGACCAGCCTACTAGCTTTTCTCCCAAAAATTGTGCTCCGCCTGATGTACTCTTTGCTGTAACTTGGCAACCGGCATGGTCTGCATCTGAAAATGCTATTAGTGTAAACTCCGAATCCTTCGGATACCAAAGTCCCATGTTAATGGTTCTTCGTAGGTATCGAAAGATGCGTTTAACCTCTTGGAGGTGAAGTTCGGTAGGCCTTGCCTGAAACCGTGCTAATAAACAAACAGCAAAATGTATATCTGGTCGACTAGCAGTTAAGTACATGAGAGAACCAATCATGCTCCGATATTTCTTCGGATCCATGGGTTTCCCATATAGGTTAGCGCCTATTTTGGGTGAAGTGACCATTGGAGTTCCAACAGAGTCACAATTGTCCATTCCATGTTTTTTCAAAATCTCAATTGTGTATTTAGCCTGATTTAGAAAAATATCACGTGGGGATTGATGAATTTGTAAGCCTAAAAAGAATTTTAATCCACCCATCATGGACATTTCGAATTTGCTTTTTATGAGATTTTCAAAATGTTTTGAATATGTCGGATTAGTGGACCCAAATATTATGTCGTCCACATAAATCTGAACAATCAAAATATCATTTTTGTATTTTCTTGTAAATAAGGTTGGATCAATTGTTCCTTTGGTGAAATTGTTAGACAACAAGAAAGATGATAACTCGTCATACCACGCCCTTGGGGCTTGTTTCAAACCATAGACTGCTTTCTTTAGCTTGTAGAAGTATTCCGGATGATCTTTGTCAACGAAACCGTCTGGCTGACTCACGTACACTTCTTCCTTCAGAGTTCCATTCAAGAATGCCGTCTTGATGTCCATCTGATAAACCGTGATGTTCTTGTGAGCCGCATAAGCTAAGAAAATCCTGACTGCTTCAAGCCTTGCAACTGGTGCGAATGACTCTTCAAAATCTATCCCTTCTTCCTGTCTGTATCCCTTTGCCACCAGACGAGCTTTGTTGTGAATTACAGTCATTTTTTCATCCTTTTTGTTTTTCCATAACCACTTAAGATCAATGACTAGTTTGTCAATTGGTCTTGGAACTAAATCCCAGGTGTCATGGATTTGAAATTGAAGAAGTTCTTCCTGCATCGCTTCAATCCAGGCATTCTCTGCCATTGCTTCCCGAATGTTCTTAGGTTCTATGAGACTGACTGAGCAGACATAGATGCACATGTCGCAATCGGTCTGGAGTTGTTTTCTCGTCTGAATTGGTCTTGAGGGTTCACCAGTAACTTGTTCTATTGGATGGTCATTTGTCCACTGTAATGTTGAAGGGTACCTTGGACTGAATGAATGTGTGTTAGACGGTTCACGTAATCTAGAAGATGATTCAGCAGATTCCGTTCCAAACGGGATTTCAAAGACTTCTTCGTCTAACACAGCATTATTTTGTTCTTGCTCATCAATTCTTGGTAGAACAATTTCAATTACTGGAGTTGCTGGAGTAAATGTAGATGATGTTGATGTTGAGGGAGTTGGTGCGCCAGCTTCGAATGTTGTGGATGCATCTGGATTTGGTGGTGGTGATGGTTGTTGATTTTGAGTGGGTGCAGCGGAATGTTGGTTAGATGCATTTTTCGAAGCGCCACCATAGTATTCATCATACATAAACTCGAAGAAATTATCCATTTCTTGATTTGTGGGTTGTTCGTTATGAATTGATTGAGCTCCTTATGGTGCGAGTCCCGAACTGATATGTCCGGAAGTCATTGGGTTAAGCGCGGGTTCTAGAGCGAGTCTCTCAGAAGCCATTTGTGAAATTTCATCAAACTTCACATTCATCGTCTCCATGATCTTTTTCGTTCTCCTGTTATACACCCTGAATGCCCTCGAGTTTTCAGAATAACCAATGAAGATTCCAATATCACCCTTAGCCTTCAACTTTCCCAGATCTTCTCTGTCATTTGTTGGATAGCATTAAGCGCCAAATACATGAAGATAAGAAATATCCGGTTTTCGGTTGTTGATAAGTTCATATGGGGTTTTATTGAATCTTAGATGGATTAGGGATCGGTTTTGAGTAAAACAAGCAGTAGAAACAGCATCAGCCCATAAGAATAACGGTGCACTGGAATAAATCAGCATTGTGCGAGCAGCTTCCACAAGAGTTCTATTTCTTCTTTCAACTACCCCATTCTGCTGTGGAGTTCTAACAGCTGATGTCTGGTGTGTAATACCAGTTTCTTCAAAGAATGTTCTTAACTCCTGATTTACAAATTCCATGCCATTGTCTGTTCTTACTATCCTAACTGGAGCTTGAAGTAGAACTTGAATACGCTTCAGAAAGGTGATGATGGTACCTGGTGCTTCGTCTTTTGACCTCAAAAACTTTACCCATGTATATCTTGAATAGTCATCAACAATTACAAGAATATACTTCTTTCCATTTATGCTTTGAACTCTCATTGGGCCACATAAGTCCATGTGCAGCAAATGCAACCTATCAACCGAACTAGGTACGGGTTTAGGTTTGAATGTTGCTCTTTTGCTCTTTCCTTGCTCACATGATGGACATAGGTGTTCTTTGGTGTATTTAAACTTTGGAAGACCGGAGACGATGTTGTCTTTGGCAAGTTTGTTGATCGTGTCAAAGTTAAGATGTGATAAACGTCTATGCCACAACCAGGATTTTGTTTCGCCTGCCCTGGTCATGAGACAAATAGGTGATGAAGAGGCCATTTGGTTTATGTCAATTGCATAGAGATTGGTGCCACGATTCCCAATTAAGAGATCATTTCCAACCAAATTTCTAACAAAGCAAGTGTTTCTCCTAAAAGCAACCTCTAAATCTGCATCACAAAACTGCCCGACTGAGAACAGATTGTGTCCCAACCCTTCGACATAGTAAACCCGAGTGATTAAGTAGTTTCCAAACCGAAGATCTCCATAACCCAGAATAGCTGCAACATGATCATTCCCAAAATGTACAGTCCCCATGAACTGCCACACAAAATTGATCAGCAGCTTCAGATTCCCGGTCATGTGCTTGGAGCAACCCGAGTCGACAATCCAAAGACAAATTTCAATGACCTGCAAAGAACAGATGATTTTGTATATGGAAACCGTTTAACATTTGGTTCCAAGGGGTTAGAAGTAACAGGTGTATTACACTTAGAAATGGTTTCCTTAGATGCATTGGGAACAATTTCTAATGTGCCATTCTTAAGTGCAAACTTTCTACCCGTTGGTTTCCATGCACAAAACTTGGTGTGATCCTTAGGTAATAGGCTGCTAGTGGTTTTCCTAGCTTTTGCAATATGTCTTCGAATATATCTAGACTTAGCTCTAGTTACTGAAGGAACCTTTTTCTATTCAGGCATATCATTCACATTCATAGTATCAGAAACAATATCATCACAAGCATTTACAGACAAAGTTTTCTTTTGCATTAAACAAACAGATTCATTACATGCATTCAAAACACTGGTCTTTTCATTACATCCAGATGATATTTGTTTCTTATTTGAAAGCTTTAAATTCCTAGGGTGTTCTTCTACTTTCTTGCATTCACTCTCAGATACCGGCGAGACACTAGTTTTCTTGGTATTGCTCCTAGTCTTTTGTCTGCTCCTAGAGTTGCTTTCTAATCCTGTAAAAGGTAAGGCACACTCATTAGAATTTATGGGGTTGTCCTTAGATGTTGTTGTAGCATTCCTAGACTCATTTGGATTATCTTTCTTACTCTTGTCTATCGCCCTATATGTTTTAGATGTAGAGGCAGACGCAGTAGTGGGACTAATCCTATAAAGGCCAGGTGCTATTACTTTTGATGTTTGGACAACTGCTATCTCTTTTTATTTCTCATTAGGCAAGGGGGTTGATGGTGCAATACCCGTAGTTTCCTCACCCTGCCCTTTTTGACTTGCAAGCTGAGACTTCAAAAAATCAATTTGACCTTGCATGTTTTTATAAGAGCGCTCATACGACAGTTTGTCATACTTGCATTCTTCCTTTTTTCGTATCAAGTTGTTTAAAATATGTAACATTTTGTTTTTCAATCTTGGCAAGTGCCTTTTCATATTTTACAACAATTTCGGAAGTCTCAGCTCGAAGTCGTTCATCATCCTCAACAGAATATGTTTGGTAAATAATAGACATAATGTCAGTCGATAGAGCTTCGAAGGAGAGAGAGTCATTTTGTTTTTCCAAAATCATTATGCGTTCCAAGTATTCATTAGCTTCCTTCACTAAGGATTTGTGGTCCTTAACGAATTCTGCTGACTCTTTCAAAAGATTGTGTTCCACATTTTGAACAACCGCATAGATTGCAGCAATGTGTGGATTAATGTCATTGTCAAACATTCCTTTTAGTTCAGTATGAAAACTTGAAAACCAGTCTTTGTTGTTACTGTTTGTTTTGGATGCCACAATACTTTGAAGTGTTTTAATTCTCTGTTTAAGATCAACCAAATATAGTCTAGCTGCACTTGTTTCACAAGTGTTTTTAGATGCCATTCGTTCGATGTTAGACAGATGTTTTGAGACAAATATTCGTTTTGCGACAGCCACTGGTTGTTTGAAAAATATTGGTGACTCTTTTTGAACAAGATGAACCCCAGAAAGTTTGCTAAGTTCATTATAGTCTATGGGTTTTATTTCTCTTTTCAATTGTCGCATTTTGATTCTACTCTCTTCAGAAAGCTTAATCGTCTCAACAGAATCATAACCCAGAGGAGGATCATGCACATCATTTATAAGAGTACCATCATATAACACATTCTGTTCTTTCTGAGCCTTTTTGAGATTATAAGGGTTTTCACATCCAATTGCCATTTTCTTTAAAGTATGTAAAATCGGGTTTTTATCGTTTATTAACAAATTAATTGTTTGCGCAGAATGTCCCATTTTTACAAGTAAATCTTCCAACTTTGTAATGGTTTCCTTTTTGTCAGTAATCTCTTTAAGAAGATCCTTTTCACGTTTTGAAAACCTTTCATTCAACTCCTTCTTTTCTTTTTCAAGATTGGAATAAGTTAATTTTTGTTTTGAAAGCTGGATGGTTAGTTCAGAAATTTCTTTGTTAAGAGATTTGATTTGCAAATTCAAATTAACATCGAGAGTGTCAAATTTTATTTGCAAACGTTTCTCTCTTAACTCAGAATCTCTTAAGCTAACCTCAAGATCTGTCTGACGTTTGTTGTGAAAATCAAAAGCTTTTTCATTATCCTTATAACTCTTAAGCTCAGCGGTCAATTTGTCATTCGCGGCCTTAACATCGCGATTAACCTTTTTGACCTTTTCTATTTTCATACTACAATTTGCAATAATGATTCAAACATAGCACGTGTTTCCTCATCATTATCAGTATGCTGTGACTCGAATTCTTCATTAGGATCCATATCTGGAGTTACCAAATTAGTATTGCTACAACTTGGTTCGTCCATGTATGCATCATAAATGAGATTAGGAGTCGCAGGATGCTGTTCATTTTGAGGTGACATATCAAACATTTCATTATTGTGACATGTAGCATATGGTTGTACCTCAGAAACCGCATTAGTGTCAAAAGCAGGAGGTGCTCCCGAATCTGTGTCATACTTAGCCTCCTGGAGATTTGCCATGAAAATGCAGTTTACATCGATGTCTTCAAGATCTTCTGCATCATCCAAAAGAGCCATGAAGTCATTCTCTTCAGCTCTCAACTGTAACCCGGCCGTTTCCTTCTGTGCCAACAATAATGCTTTCTGCAAGTAAGCTGGATCCCTCTTTTTCGGCTTATCTGGACAGTTCCTAGCCATATGACCAACAGCCTGACAGTTGAAGCACTTCATCAAATTACCCTGATTCATATTCCTAGCTCCCTGAGCACCAACATTCCCAAACTGATTCCCAGCATTCTGACCCCTTTGATTACCAACAGTTGTACCCATCTGATTCCCTGCATACTGACCCATCTGATTACCAACATACTGCCCTGCATTTTGATTACCCATCTGATATCTTGGAGCATATCCCTGCTGATTTCCATATCCCCCAACCATCTGTCCTTGTTGTCCCATGTTGAAACTCGGTTGTGCAATTTGCTTGTTGCGAGTGTTCGATGAGATTCGTTGATTGTTGTTGGTGGGTGTGGAGTAGCGTCCTTGGAATGCTTTTGTTAGGTAAGCAAACGCTTGAGTCAAGGCAGCAGTTGACTCATCTTGATCATTAAAATCGGGTTCTTGGTGTTGCGGGTATTGTTGTTGTGGGATTACTTGTTGTTGTTGTGGGTAGAACGGTGTTTGTGAATTATATTGTTGTTGCATGAAGTGTTGGGATGAAGATGAGGAGGGTTGTGTATTTACTATTGCAGGTGTAGGTGTTTGGACAATGAGTGCCAGAGGATCATGTTGTTTTGCTAATTTCTCTTTTCTGACTTCATTTGCCTCCGTCTGGTTTTGCTTCAGGAAGTCATAGAGCTGATCATAGTTCACCTCGTGAAGGTTCTTTGTTTGGTTGACAATAGTGACATATCATCCCCATTCCTCTGGTAGGTTGTTGATGAACTTGATGTTTTGAACAATTTGAGTTGGAGTCAACTTGTTTCTGATCAACTCATTCATGAGAGTGCAAAACCTTGTATAATAAGATTCAATTGGTTCAGCTGCAGTTGATGTGAACTTCTCCCATTCAGTTAGAAGCTTGTTTTCGATGTCTTGTTTACCAATTTATGTACCATGACAAAGGCGTCTAACTCGTTCCCACATATCATAGGCAGTCTCACAACTGTCTACAGCACAAAATATTTCTTGTGGTAAACCGAGTTGGATTAAGTGCATTGCCAAGTCATCTGCTTCAATTTGCTTCCAATCTGCCAATGTGTATTCCTCTTCCGTTTGTGTCCGGAAGGTTGCTTGAATGGGAGGTGTTGCATCTGGATTTCCCGCTGTAACTTGAATCTGACGGGGCTTGAATGGACCATTCTCGATGGAGTTAATCAAGAGTCTACCTTGACCATTAGGCTTGGTTTTCATATATCGAAGCATACGACTTGTCCATGGAAGATAACTACCTTTTTCTAGCATTGGAGGACGGTTTTTAGCACCAGCTACTTGGATGTCTTGTTGTGTAGTCATTGTTGTTGTTGTATGGTTAAGATGGTATAGGATTGGTTAAAGAACTAGGATAAGGTTGGTTACGGTTCACAAATTTGATAAACTTGAGCAAACTTCAGAAACTTGATCTAACTTGAGAGACAGGTTGCTCGAACACAAAGTTACTCGATGAAATGAAGTTCCTTGATCAAAGTTACTAGATCAAAGTTACTAGATCAAAGTTACTAGACTAAATCAAGTTACTCGACTAAATCAAGTTACTCGACTAAATCAAGTTACTAGACTAAATCAAGTTACTCGACTAAATCAAGTTACTAGACTAAGTTACTCTACTAAGTTGAGTTACTAGACTAAGTTACTCTACTAAGTTGAGTTACTAGGCTAAGTTACTCTACTAAGTTGAGTTACTCGACTAAACTTGATCTAACTTGATCAAATTTGCAGCTCAATGAAAAGTTTTAAGCTTGCTGATGAACAGTAACATGCCCTAGATCTTTAATTTTTAGATTTTTATCTGATACCACTTGTTATAGCATACAATCTATCCTAACCAACACAACAAACACTTGGAGAGATCAAAGATCACCACTTTATCACACAACCTATAGTAAAGATCGAATGGTACTCAACACAAGAACAATATGAGAAGAGTGTTGTTGTAGCTAGAAATCACTCTTTATCACACATGTATATTGCGTTAAACACAAGAGATGATGGGACTGTGATGTATATTTGTTGGATCGTATAATAGAGAGAATAGATATGGATGTTAAAGCTTTTCTATTTAGCACACAACACTCACAGTGAACCACCCTCTAAATGAGGAGATAATGTGCTTTAAATAGCACAAGAGATATTGCCCTAAAGGCTTTTGTGTGGGCTTTGTCTCATGGACTTATTTAACGTTAAGTCTTACATGATTGTTGAGCCAAAAGCCCACTTAACTTGACTAGCTATCCCTCTTATACAAAGTTCAACCCAATGTGAATGACCATCACTTTAAACACTAAAATTAAAGCTAACAATCTCCCCCTAAGGGATGGCCATTCAAAAGATGCACCACGTGATTAGGTCTTTAGACTTCAGGGTCTTGAACTTTGTGATTCTTTGTTCCTTCATGCATTGTGATCTTCATCGAATCGTCTTTTGGATTGATCTTTGCCTTGATCAACATCTTCATGTATTCACAGCGTCGTTTCTTCCAATGTAGATGTTGAGACATACGATGATTGATGGACTTTCTTCAGTACTTGCCTAAAACAGTTAGCAATAAATCGTCCAGCTCTTTCTAGGTTCAGATCTCATTATGACACTTACAACTTATGTCCTTTTTGGTGAACACAAGTGTATTTTTATTGGAAGTGTTCCTAAGAGATCTTTGATGAATCTCATGGCTCTAGACTCAATTATGTGCGTTTTAGTTTTAGACATCGGAGGCGTGGAGCAGAGTGCCACCTTTTCAATATCAACTCATCTCGGTGTGAGAGGTCGATAGATTATGCATTGATCTCCGTGAGAAATGAAACAAATATCTTTTAAGAGATACCTGAGTGGCTAGGAGGGGTTTGTGCACCGCGTCACTGGGTCCATGACGTCTTGTCTTCAATATCAGTATCACCTTAGTGAGTACCGATAGCATATGTATTGACCCGGTTTCTGACCTAAGTTTTCATGGAGGGCTATTTCTTTTCACCCGTTCATTAAACTTTTCTTTTTAATTCTTCAACCCCTTCTTTCTCCTTTCTCATTTGCTCCTTTTTTCAATCTTACGTAAGGACTTCTAATTCTAAGCTATTGGAATTGTCCTTGGGTAGATCCCTCCGGTTCTGGCGGATCATTAGACATTACCTAACCATAATCACCTTATTACACCATGATTATCCTAGATTTGTTGATCTCTTGCCATAAAACCTTTTGTGAAAATCTCTCAAAGCGTTTATGTATAAAACACATTTTGGTTAACACTTCAAGAGTTTAGCATTATCTGAAATACTCCCCCTTCACATGTGCTCATGCATTTTTGAAATAAATTGCACATGTTGGGTAGAGTTCGCACATTTGAAATGATCAATTTTCAATGAACATGACCTTCGCGAGACACGCTTACATCACTAGTTACACTAGCTTGAAATTATTACCCGTCCCGGTCATATTCAATGATCATCTCTCGAATTGGTACATTCTACTCAGACAAGTCCTTTGCGAGACACGCTTACATCACTGGTAAACCAGCTTGAAATTATTACCCGTCCCGGACAAGTCTTTTCGATAACTGACAGTTAGATTCGTCAATTCGAGGGTTGAACTGAGTCTTTCTGATGAGCTCCTTTGAGATTCGAACCATGATCACATTTTAATCACATTTCTCCCCCTCAAAAATAGCATTTCGATGGTATTTTTGATACCGTTTGATTAAAATCATTGTTTTTGGAAAGCTAATAGGGAGAAACGGTTTTGCATGAACTTTTTGGAACAAATTTCATTTTGGAATACTCCCCCTCAAAACTTGCATTGGTTTTGACATTTTTGAAAACTTTGGAGCAAGTGGGGAGTAACGATTTGAAAATCTAAAGCAAAATTTTTGAAAAGATTTGAAAACCTTTTGATGAATTTTGAATAAAATTTTGCTTAAGATGAAGAAGTTTGGTTTGATAAACTTTGCATGAAAACTTCTTATCATTTAGGATTGTTGCAATAAAGTGTACAACAGGGTCCTTTCTTTGAAAAACGGGTTATGCATTGTTATGTGTACATAAGCCAAAACATTGAAGCCCGGGTTGTAAGCTGAAATACTTACAAGCCATGATTTTTAGGATAAGCGCTCAAAAAAAAATTTTTTTTATGAAGCACTTTCCTTTCTTTGAAGCTCGGGTCCTGAACTGATGTGTTCAGAAGCCATTTGGTTAAGCTCGGGTTTCGTACTGAAGTATACAAAAGCCATTAAATGAAGCTCGGGTTTCGTACTGAAATGCACGAAAGCCATTAAATGAAGCTCGGGTTTCGTACTGAAATGCACGAAAGCCATTTAAACCAGATTAGACAACAACCTTTGGAACCCATTTGAGCACTGCACCAACGGGTTTAGCATGTTTTGCAATCCATTTGTAAGTTGTGTCAATCTGATTCAGAGAAGCTGAATTCCAACGAGGACTGAAAACTTGTTTTTCATCTGGAAATAACACTCGCGGAATCAACGGAGATTTAAAATCCTTTTTCAAAGCAGAGTCATTTTTGTGTTGTAGCGGAAGCATTTCAGAGTTTGAAGGACTTTGCTTTGGTTTCCACACTTGCTTTACCCGTGTAAAGTGAGAGCGTGGAGTTTTAAATCTTTGAGTCTCTTCATGAGACAGATTTGTCCTTGAAAGCTTTTGAGGAGTGAGCGTTTCAGAAAATCTTGGTTTCTTCGAAAACTTCCTTCCTTTTTGCAAAGAATAGGTTGTAAACCGGGAAACCTTTTTCAAAAATGGTTTTGAAGATTCACCCGTGTAAACCTTCTTTGGAACACTCACTTTTGGTGTTGAAAGATTTGAAATGGGAGATTTTCCTTTTGAATGGTTAAGAGAATCAAACTTCACTTTTAAAGCATTGTATGAAGTTCGCAAATCACTGTATTCTTTTTGAAGATGATCTTGAGATGTCAATTTAGATTCCAAAGAGGCAATTTGTTTCAAAAATTGATCTTTTTCAGCTTTTGAATCATCTATTTTACGTGCCAATTTCCGTTCGAAAACAATATTTTCTTTTTCAAGCCTTTCAAAATATGTTTCGAATTTGTTTGTTTTGTTGAAAAGATCAGTTTTGACATCCTCAAGATCGTTTGTTCTTTGAGCTAAAAGAGTTTCAAGCTCAAGGACTTTTGTTTGAAGCACATGGTTTGCGTTTTCCATTTCAAAATCTGAAGAATTAGAATCAAACAGAGGATTTGGATAGGAAACTTTTGTAACTTGAGGCTTCAATACTTCAGACTCCTTTTGTTTCGTGTTTGATTTTTGATTCAGAACACGTGAACGTTTGATTGAATCAAACAGGTTTTTGTAAGTCTGTTTCAAATGCTCATTTTCTTTTTGTAATGATGCCACAACATGTTCCAATTCAATATTTTTTGTATCAAGTTCATCCAAATCAAACTTGATATTGGCATCATCACAATTTTCTTCAAAAATCTTTTCCTTTTCAGAAGAAGCAATTCTTTTTGACAATTCTTCTTTGACTTCAGCTACTTTATTTGAAAGTTCAGTGATTTTCCTTTTGAGACAAAGATTTTCAGATTTCAAAGAAGATGTTTGTTCAAAATCTACATTCTCATACTCAAGGCTGACAGACACCGATTTGAATGACTCAATTTGATTTGTGAAAAATTCTTTTTGAATATCAAGATTTAAGCATTTTCCATCAAATTCATCTTCAAGTGAATGAACGTACTTTAAATCTTCTCTCATTTCAGTGACAAGAAATTTTTCAAAGTATTCAAAACTTAAGTTGATATTTTTCACAAGAGGTTCAATCTCATCTTTTAAAAACTTACAGACTTCCCTTTTTAGCCAAGCGTCTGATGACATGAGACGAGTGTAGTCACTTTCGGTGTATTGTTGTTTCGACCAAATGACCTTTAACGTGTGCTCAATGTGATTTTTAAGATTACAAAACTGTTTCCATGCTTTATTTTGCCATAACTTAGCATCATAAGTAGCAAGTTGAGCTTCTTTGAAAAATCTTTTCACATTTGTTTCTTTTCTTTTTAAAGGTGCTTTTGGTATTTCTGATAATTGTATACAACCATACACAAAGCCTTGGTACGAGAGTGGGCTTTTTCTTTGTTTGACTTTTAAGCGTTTTTCCTTTTCCAATTTTTCATCTTCTTCTGATATGAACAGAGCATCAGTCGGCAAAAATTTATGTTCCACCTGATCAGTATTTTCAAAACCAATTCCTGATTTTCCCTTATGGACTTTCTCAGCTTTAGGAATCATCATTTGAAGAGTTTGAACACTTTGGTCTGTTTTTCGAAGTTTTTCTTCAAGATTGTTTGCACGTTTTAAAACCTCTTGATTTTCATTCTCAAGTTTTGTATTAACAATCTTAAAATTTGAAGTGGTTTCCTGAAGCATTGAGTATCTCATTTTTAATTCAACATTCTCTTTTAAAAGCGTTTCGATCCTTCTGTTGGCGGGGCGCATATTTGCATCCACAAATTTCTGACCTTGAGATTTAAGGTTTGAGATTTCAATGTCTTTGCTTTTTGTTAATTTTTCAAGCTCTTTGGACAATAAGACGTTTTTTTGCTTAGCTTTGCGATTGTCCTCTTTGCACTTTTCAAGTTCATGTTTGAAATTATGGATTAAAGAAGCAAATAAGGCATGATCTTGATCATGAGAAGATCCATCCTGGGCAGGCTCACCTCCATTAGGATCCATATCTGGGGTTGTGGGAGTGATATTAATATCAAACCTTTGTTCCACATATGTGTCACTGATGGACTCAGGATGCGCAGGATGTGTCTTGTCATGAACAAACATATTCTCGAACAAATCAACATTATCATGATCGTTTGAATGTTGTACCGTAGCCACTATTGCAATGTCGGATGAAAGTCTGATGTGGTTAGCTTCAGTATCCCAAACAGCTTCATTCCTGTGCGAACCATCAGCATCCGAATCATATCTTGGAGTGTAGGAGATTTACTAACAATAAACACACGATTTGGGACACTATCTTGGATCGAATAAGAAGTAGATGTAGAGAGAGAAAGAGATGGAACCTCTTAGAGAGAGAAACTAGTGATATTAGATTAAATGTGAAAATGAGGTCCAACTCTTCCCAAGAGTGGGAAGGGGTATTTATAGTTCTAACATATTGTGCCCCTAGCGAGCTGTGGAGCGAGCTGAAAGAGGGTAAAGACCCGACCCACTCCACAATACTAATTAATAACTAATCTACTAATAATATTACTGATAATCCTATGAGCTATGATGTGCTAATAAGTACTCGGGGTGACCGAGTCTTCAGCTGAATATTCATATTCCTAACAATCTCCCCCTAAGGGAGGTCACCCCAGAAGTAACTTTCTGAATTTCAGCACTTCATCCTTGGATCTTGACTTCATAGCTCGTAACCATTGATTCTTCAATTTCATAGATCGTTGTGCATACAGCCGTGATCTTCAGATGACTTCTCTTTTGTCTTGGATAAACTTTGAGTATTCTTTGAAAGTATCATCCCACTTGAGTCTCCAAGTCATCTTTCAGTAGTAAGTCTCCATGTGATGAAATATACTTTGAGCCGACATGCTCACACTATTCTGGGTCATGATCTTCAGCATCAGAGTTAGCAGAAGCAGTGTTGAAGGTCTTTTGGTTGATCATGACTTTGTTGAATTATAGTGATGATGTAGTGTGAACATGTGGTGATGGATTGGCATCTTGTACAGCAGTCTGCTACAACTTCATCAGCTGCAACAGCAATCAGCTACAACCGCCAGGTGTTCCTGCATACAACAGTTAGCAACAAAGCGTCTGGTACTTACAGGTTCGGACTTCGAGATTGTTATCAGCATAGTGTGAAAACTCTCTCTAATCCTTACCAATACCGTTCCTAATCGAAAACCCACAGAGGGCTTTTTAAGATCGAACCGTAGCACATCAACGATTAGGTGAGTCGCTGGAGATCACTCCACGACTGTAGACCGTTGGAAACCGCCGTGACCACTAAGCGTAATCCATAAAGAATTACCAAAGTGGCCTACTTTCAGGGCTGCTTGATGTTGACCCTGGCAGGAATTTCCATTCAATCATTGAGAATTACATTTGTAAATTCCCTGATAAATGTTCTGGCAGATTGCTAAGATCTGCGTAGGACTCTTAAGTTTACAACTGGTGTCCTTAATGTTGAACACCCAGTGTAGAAATAATTCGTGTCCCTATGAGATCTTATTATGCATCTCGTGGCTCTAGACTTGATAGTGCGTTTTGATTTGGTGATCGGAGGCTGGAGAGGACTGCCACCTTTTCAATATCATCTAACTCGGAGTGAGAGAGACGATAGAAATGTATTGATCTCCGTGACAAGTGAAACAAGAGTCCTTTGAGGGACCTTGAGTGGCTAGGGAGGGTTGTGCAGCATATCACTGGGTCCATGATACTTTGTCTTCAATGCCAGCAATCAACTAAGTGATTCTGACAGCATATGTATTGACCCGGTTTCTGCCTAAGTTGTAAGGAGGGCTTCTTTCTTTTCACCCTTTATCTTTACAATTCTTTTTCATTCTTCAACCCCTTCAGTGCTTACCGAGACTTCATTACTAGAACCTTGTTGGGTTTGTTCTAGTACCAACTCCATCTCAGTCGGCACTTTTCCCTTATCCACTATTCTCCTTTTTTAATCGTACCTAAGGACTTCTATACTAACTAGTGGATTGTCCATGGGTAGATCCCTCCGGATCTGGCGGGATCGTGGGAACTTGAGCCTAACCTAACCATCCTTATAACTCCATATATTAATTAAAATGGTCAGACTTTGGTGTACTTCCACGATAGCCATAAACCAAATCTTTGAAAAATCTCTCAAAGTGGTCATGATTCTGAAACACATTTTATTGACACTTTGAGAGTTTTGAATTTTTCAAATGCTCCCCCTCAACATGTGCTAGAGTGATTGTTTTGTAAATTTGCACATGTTAGGTGGAGCTCGCACTTTTTTGAAGTGATCAACTTTCAGTGAACATGACCGATTCGAGACACGTTTACATCACTGGTTAGACCAGCTTGAAATTATTACTCGGCCTGGTCAAGTCCACAGAAAGTTTCTCGAAATGGTATACTCTACTCAGATACGTCTTTTTCGAGACACGCTTACATCACTGGTTAGACCAGCTTGAAATTATTACCCGGCCAAGACGCATCCTTTCGATTGATGACAGTTCAAGTTTCGTCAATTCATCTGTTATGTCTGAGCCACACTCGCATGAGATGCCCAATCCTTTATGTTTTGCTAAAAACCATTTGCTCCCCCTCAATATGTGCATCGATATACAAAAGAGTTTAGCACATATGGGAGAGCTTACTTTTACGTCCAAATCATCACATTTTATCAGATTTCATATTTAAATCACATTCTCTCCCCATATCAAAATTTTCAACCCATTTGAGATTTGTGATCCCAATTGATTTAAATAAGTTTAGAAAATTTGGGAGAAAATGTGGTCAGGTTTAAATGTATTCTGATTTCGGAGCATACTATGCTCCCCCTTAAACCACGAGAGAGTGTCACTGCTGATGTTGCACAAATTTGGCAAGGTGTCAGAAATTTGAACAAATATTCTCCCCCTCAATTAATGACCCGTTTTCTATTTAAAGAGCTGTAGTCATTCAATTGAGCGACGAGTATTTGTGAAAATTTAATTCAATTTACCACCTTGTGTAATGATGAGGCGAAAAGTGTACCGCTTTTAGGGGGTCATTTAAGCCCTAAATCGTATTTATTTGATCAAAATTGCCCTAAATCGTTCCTTTTGTCATTTTAGGTACTTTGGAGAAGAAATGTGGAAAAGGAAGCCTTTTGGACGTTTTTGAAGCATAAAAGTGAAGAAAACGACAAAGTCTCAAAATCGGCTGGAAAAGTACCTGTGACGGCGTCAAGCCCCATTGTGACGCCATCAACCCTTGATAAGCCAGAGAGGATTTTGGAAGATTAAAGGGGGACGGCGTCAAGAAGGCCATCAAGAAACCCTGAACGCGGCGAGGTGACGGCGTCACGCTCTATAACGTGACGCCGTCAGATCTGTTTTCCTATATATATTTTCATAATTTTTAGTCATTAGTGTGCAACTTTGTGAGGAGAAACCCTAAGACGATTTTTCTGCCATTTTTAAGGGTTTTATACCCTTGGATCTCCCATGTTCAATTGAAGATATGTAATCAATTAATCATTCAATATGTCTATGTGTTGTTTGATTATATCTTGTTCTTGTCTTTTATTTAACATGCTAGGCTAGATTTATCTTGTGTTTGCTTATATCTAATGAAACCTAACTATTGATTATTGGTTGTTGGTGTGTTATTAATTGTATTGGATGATTGTTCATCGATGTTAGGCTTAAGAAAACTGGATAACCTCCTATACGGTAACTTGCTTGAACGTCTTAAGAAACATGAACCAATGCGTACTAAGGTTTTTATGGTTGTATTTAATGCGTGAGCGAATTCTAGTGATCCCATGTTAGGAGCTTCTTAGCCGGCTCGACATAGGAGTGAAGTAGGAGCTTATAGAGTTGGGGAAGTACGTACGCCACCCCACGATTGGTATTAAGGAATACACCCGTCATCCACGCAATTAATACACACTAATCAACCGGTAAAAGATAGTTAGGGAGTAAGGAAATCTAAGTAAACACATTTCTCTCCATATAAGTTCCACAACCTTTTATTTTCAGTTATTTTATTTTATTTTCAATTGTAGTTATTTGGGTTAGTTGACTAGCAACTAATTCCGCCCACTCCTTCAAACCCGAGATTTTACTTGCTTTTATAAAAATATAAAAAATACAAAAAGAATCTTCCCTCACCCTTAGACCTAGTAGAGTAGTTTTTTCAATCCTAACGACACTAGTCCCCTAGAGAACGATCAATCCCCCGGTACTTGCCACTACACTATACTACATCGGTCAGGTACACTGCCTGGTGGGGATTGCAAGCCTCTTGAGATCCCTCGAGAGGTAAAACCTGTTGTAAGGTCGCAAAACCACGCATCAAGTTTTTGGCGCCGCTGCCGGGGAATAGTTATTGTTTAGGTTGAATTTTTTATTTTATTAGGTCTACTCACTAGATTCCTTTCTAGTGAGATTTTTATTTTATTTTTCTAGGTTTTCTTTAGTCTATCTTTTTTCTTCGTTTCTTTGTTCGTAACCATTACCATCCGACATCATGGAAGGTGGTAATATCTTCGATCCCAACAACCCACCACCACAACAACACCCACCTCCTAGAGCCTGTACCTTAGGAGACTACTCCCGTCCTAGCCACCATGGCTATCGAAACACCATTGAGCTCACTCAAGGAGCCAATGTCACTCCCTTGCGATCCGACACCATCCGGTTGGTGCAAAGCGGATGCGCATTCCATGGACTTCGTTCCGAAGATCCTAATCAACATCTCAAGGACTTTCTCAAAATCGTTGATTCCATAGACCTTGATGTTGCCACTCGAGAGACGACCCGACTGCGTCTCTTTCAATTCTCTCTGCGGGACCAAGCTAGTCAATGGCTAGAGCGCCTACCCGCAGGATCCATCACCTTTTGGGATGATCTCACCACTCGTTTCCTCGCTCAGTTTTTCCCACCAGGAAGAACTACCAAGCTAAGGAATGATATCTTGATGTTCCAACAACGTCAAGGCGAAACCCTCTACGAGGCATGGACTCGATTCAAGGACTTACTCCAAAAAGTCCCTCACCATGGCATAGAACTTTGGCTCCAAGTCCAAATCTTCTATGACCACATCAATCTCTCCACGAGGCAAACCATTGACCAATCGGCCGGTGGTAGGCTACGTGATCTAAGTGCGGAACAATCATGGGCTCTCCTGGAAGATCTTGCTCTTTATGACAACGAAAGTTGGAATGATCCCCGTGATTTGAATAAAACGGTCAAGGCAATATCTTTGCCTTCGAACAATTCAAGCACTTCCGACCGTAGGATCATAGAACTTGAAGACCAAGTCAAGTTTCTTATGAAATCCTACTAGGCTCCTAAACCTTCAGGCCAAGTGAACAAAATCACTTCTTCGTGTGAATTATGTAGTGGTCCCCACGACACTCGTGATTGCGTGGAACTCCCCGAACAAGCTTTTGCGGACTACGCATCCTCACGTACCGACGGAGCGGGAGACAAGTGGTACACTTTTAAACCCGAGCCAAACCCCTACGGTGATTCATACAACCCCTCATGGAAAAATCACCCAAACCTTAGGTGGAAACAAAACCAAAACGCACAACAAACCAATTCTTCCAACCCACCTAATCGTTTTCAATCAAGCGGTTCATCCTCGAACCGTACTTTCAACAACAATCCTTCCAACTATGGTAGTACCAATAACTTTGAAGGGTTGATGTCCAACTTCGTGACATCTCAAGAAGCTCGTTTAGCAAAGTTTGAAGCCGATTTCAAACAAAAACAAAGCGAGATGACCAATAAGATTGACACTTTGTTGAAAGCCCTCAATGACCGAGAAATGGGAGCACTCCCTAGCAACACAGTCAAGAACCCGAAACTAAACGTCAACGCCATTTCATCGGTTTCGTCTCCTAGTTCTTGTCCACAATATTATTCGGTCAATTCCATGAGCTCGTGTTTCAAACAAACCCAAGTCGTTCAAAATGACCAAGAAGTTATGATATCCAACACTAAATTGGTCAACAACATAGTTGAAACACCTCCCACTCAAGACCTTGACGAAGAATTCAAGGAGCTCCACCTTGAATATCCGGTTATTGATGTATTAGCACGAGCCCCCGATTATAATGCCCTCTTAGAAAAATATGAGAAGAAGCTCGAGTTAGGTGACAAAGGGACCGCCTTCGTTCAAAACAAACTACCTAAGAAGTTAGATGATCTGGGCTTATTTGTTCTACCTTGCAAGATCGGTAATTCGGAGGCTTATGACACATTAGCCGATCTTGGATCAAGCCTTAACCTACTTCCATTACCTCTCCATACCTCTCTAAAACTAGGGAAACTTGAAGAAACCGAGGTAATAATAGGCTTAGCGGATGGAAGTGTTGCTTACCCGGTTGGAGTAGTCAAGGACGTGTTAGTACACATAGGAAAACTAACCATTTTAGCCGATTTCCACGTCCTTGATATGGTTAGCGACCCTACATGCCCCTTGTTGATAGGTAGAGGATTTTTGGCGACCGCTAGTGCTATGATTGATTGTAAGGAATCTAAGATAGCGGTAGGAGAAGGTGATACTTGGTCAGTCTATGATGTGAAGAAACATGCCTATGATAATAGTGAGGAACCAACACCCCATTGGTTAGAATTAAATAGGAGACCATCTAGATATGGACCCTGGATCGATGGAGACTTCATAGGACCCCAACGCCCATTTTACCTAGAAGAGGACTTTATGAGCCGAACACATACGGTAGAACAACTCTTGGCTAGGGACACCGAATTGGATCCATTTGAAGACCCTCTAGTTTTTAGGAAGATGATTGATTTCCTAGGAGTTTTGCCAATTAACCTAGGGATGAATAGGTGGACACGTGAAGACAATGATCATAAGTGGGATTGGGACAAACCACCCAAAGATGGAGATGGGTCATGGCATATTAAGATGACATTGTATGACCCGGATGGAGAGAGGTTTGAAAAGATATATCGTACTATGCGGACCAATAGAAAACTTCAATCCAAGCTTAACCCTAAAGATGTCCTCGATGACGATCTCACTTACATAGGTTAAAAGGACTTCGAGTCTAGCTACAAGACTCGTTAATAAAGAAAAGCGCTTCTTGGGAGGCAACCCAAGCTTTATTTACTTTGTGTGTTTATTTATTTGTTTGTTTGATTTTATTAGCTTCCGTATGTATGTTTAATTTTTATTATTATTGATTCATGTTCGAAACTAAATTGTGAAAATGCTTTATCTTGTTTTTAACTTCGTCTTAACTACATATAAAGGTATTTTGCAAAAGATAAGTGTAAGGGAAATCCAAATCGGTTTATTAGAACAAATGAACATGAATCATAACAATATTAAATTAACATACATATTAGTAATTGTTTGAGTCAAATGCTTGTATCGAGTCATAATGATATTTTGCAGGATTTCCAGGAAATAAGGATTGAGTTTTTCTAGAAATTTTCCGGAAACTTAATATGAAAAATCTGTCAGATCACTTCTGACGGCGTCAGGAACAGTTTTCTGGAATTTTTTTTTGAAAGTTTTGTTTTTCTTCCGGAATCAAAAAATGCTTTATTAAAACTCTAACTTATAAACTCCAGAAATCTGCAAAATAATAATTCCACAAGCATTATATCCTTATACAGATTTATCCCGCCGATGTTATGCAGGTTTTCTTGTTGGTTTTCTCAGGTTTAACAGGTTATTTTGGACAAGGAGATGTATGTGGAATCTAGCTTTTGGCGCTGCTTTAATCTTGAAGCTTCAACATTACCTTGGAAGAAGATCTAACCATGTTACCTCTTTATCCACCGAGCGAATCAGGGGAGTATTTGATTTCATTCTTTTACCTTATTTACTTTTACATCTTGTTATTTGAACATTGGGGACAATGTTCATCTTAAGTGTAAGGGGGGGGGGTAAAGTACGATACCTTAGAGAATGCTATTACGCTTGATTTTTCGTTTGTTTAATGGTAGATGTGTAATAAAACTGAGAGAAATACCTGTTAAGGCAATTTTAGTGCCAAATTTAAATTTTTTTACAACATATAGGAGTGAAACTTTGGTCTTAATGAGCGCCTCACGGATAGGAGTTATATGACTAGCACAAAAACCGTACCACTAAAAAATTTTCCACCCCCAAATATGTGAGGTTCGCCCCTAGAATTGGTAGGAAAAGCATTTATGCTATGATGTGTGTACCGGTAGCACTTAGATTCTAGAACTTGCGTTAGGACCATTCCGAGGCCACAAGTGAGACTACATTCGTGTAGTTAGATTTACTACATGATAAGAGGCATTAGGATTAACCCATTGTTTTACACCTGTGTTTTTGTTATAATTACATTGGCTACATTGGTCAAGTAATTCTCCCACACCCTTTGCGTTGTACTCATTTTTAGTACACGATACCCCTAGTACACCCCTCAGAGCCTATCTTTTCGTTTCTAACTTTAAGCATTTTACTTAAAGTAAGAATTTGTTTACACCCCACTTAAATGTACACCCAAATCGCCTTAGCCTACCTTGTATGCACTCATTTTTAGTGCATTATTGTGACAACATTTGTTTAAACCCCAAGTTAATTATCTAATTGATTACATGGTTGCTAAGTCGAGTCATATCCTTGTACATATTGTTTTGGGACGATTGGGACTCATGGGTAAAGTACTAGTGTAATGGAGTAATGGGGAAGAACAACATTATTACCCCCATATGTGCTAAATATTTTAAAAGTACTCCAAGTGTTTCGATTATTTTAATTCGAGTCATTAGAATAGTTAATTGTAAAGTTATGTAAAAGTTCAAGTGTAAGGGGGATACAACCCCCCTACGATGTATTATTTTGGATGGTAGGGCAAGCGTGTATGCCACACAAAAAAAAAAAAAAAAAAAAATTAAAAAAAAAAAAAAAAAAAAGTGGAAAAAACATACGGACTACCATCCCGTTTCATTTTATGTTTATTTTATCTTTTTGTTATTTTTTTCATTAGTTTAAGTCGAGTCTAGTCTTGGCTTAGCAACGCCATATTGTACATGTAATTAATCAAGATCTTTAACTCGCCACCAGTAAAATATCCTTTATCCAACAAAACCGTGTTTATCATATCCCTACACCTAACGTTATAACCCGTTTAAAAGCCCTCTTTGATAGTTTATCTTAGGTGCTTACGCCTAGTGGAGGAGGTTTTTGATCCTTTCCCAAGCCTATGGTAATCTATTTGCTATGACAGGTAGTGAGAGATATTATTCATTTTCATTTATGAGATATACTTTTATGACACTTGAGAGATGTGAGTATCTAAACACTACTTGTGAGGTGCTAGTCTGTAATCTCCGTGCTTATTATGATTAAAGTGGAACGACTATTTGTTGTAATTACTTTTATATTAGCGTTAAATGACCCCTAACTTGTATTTTGATTAGAATAAAAGCGCATTTGCTTGAGGACAAGCAAATCTCAAGTGTAAGGGTATTTGATGAGGCAAAAAGTGTACCGCTTTTAGGGGGTCATTTAAGCCCTAAATCGTATTTATTTGATCAAATATTGCCCTAAATCGTTCCTTTTGTCATTTTAGGTACTTTGGAGAAGAAATGTAGAAAAGGAAGCATTTTGGACGTTTTTGGAGCATAAAAGTGAAGAAAACGACAAAGTCTCAAAATCGGCTGGAAAAGTACCTGTGACGGCGTCAAGCCCCATTGTGACGCCGTCAACCCTTGATAAGCCAGAGAGGATTTTGGAAGATTAAAGGGGGACGGCGTCAAGAAGGCCATCAAGAAACCCTGAACGCGGCGAGGTGACGGCGTCACGCTCTATAACGTGACGCCGTCAGATCTGTTTTCCTATATATATTTTCATAATTTTTAGTCATTAGTGTGCAACTTTGTGAGGAGAAACCCTAAGACGATTTTTCTACCATTTTTAAGGGTTTTATACCCTTGGATCTCCCATGTTCAATTGAAGATAAGTAATAAATTAATCTTTCAATATGTCTATGTGTTGTTTGATTATATCTTGTTCTTGTCTTTTATTTAACATGCTAGGCTAGATTTATCTTGTGTTTGCTTAGATCTAATGAAACCTAACTATTGATTATTGGTTGTTGGTGTGTTATTAATTGTATTGGATGATTGTTCATCGATGTTAGGCTTAAGAAAACTGGCTAACCTCCTATACGGTAACTTGCTTGAACGTCTTAAGAAACATGAACCAATGCGTACTAAGGTTTTTATGGTTGTATTTAATGCGTGAGCGAATTCTAGTGATCCCATGTTAGGAGCTTCTTAGCCGGCTCGACATAGGAGTGAAGTAGGAGCTTATAGAGTTGGGGAAGTACGTACGCCACCCCACGATTGGTATTAAGGAATACACCCGTCATCCACGCAATTAATACACACTAATCAATCGGTAAAAGATAGTTTGGGAGTAAGGAAATCTAAGTAAACACATTTCTCTCCATATAAGTTCCACAACCTTTTATTTTCAGTTATTTTATTTTATTTGCAATTGTAGTTATTTGGGTTAGTTGACTAGCAACTAATTCCGCCCACTCCTTCAAACTCGAGATTTTACTTGCTTTTATAAAAATATAAAAAATACAAAAAGAATCTTCCCTCACCCTTAGACCTAGTAGAGTAGTTTTTTCAATCCTAACGACACTATTCCCCTAGAGAACGATCAATCCCCCGGTACTTGCCACTACACTATACTACATCGGTCAGGTACACTGCCTGGTGGGGATTGCAAGCCTCTTGAGATCCCTCGAGAGGTAAAACCTGTTGTAAGGTCGCAAAACCACGCATCATGTAACATCAAGACTCTCTTGAAGAATCAAAGAAGATAAAGAGTCTGATGTAAGGAAGACTTCTCTTCCTATACAAGAAATGACGCACTGAAACGTACATCAAATCAGAGAAACATGGATATAAAGTAATCCATGCCCAAGTGAACATCACCCGGTTGGAGGAACAGCTGTCTTTTTGGCGACATGCTTTCCCCAGAGTATAGCACGGGTTGTAGTATGAAGTAACTGCAAGCCATTAGACATGTTTTAACCAGTTAGTATAACTTCTGCTCGAGCTTCATTTAAAGTCCCGTGTCATTATTGAATGACATTTCTAAGACCGTAAATGTTATCGATAAACAGAAGACATGCCTAGGTGAAACTATTTTTGGTATTTTCTATTTTTCAATTTTTATGGGTTTTTTTTTTTTTTTTTTTTTTTTTTTTTTTTTTTTTTTTGTTTTTTTTTGTTTTTTTTGTTTTTAAGTTTCTCTATTTACAATTAGTTGGTTTTATATTTTCTATATATATAGTTTGGTATAAGATATGTACAAACTATATTATTCAGTTTAAGACGATGATGAAATGAATACCGAAATGAGGATACGTTCAGTATGTTGTAGAAATCTGTGGTCAATCATCTCTTAAACTTTCACCACCAAAGCTTTCGAGGCTCCTGAAAAATCGACGGAACTTGAGCCTTCCCAATGTATAGCTTTGATAGTTTCCCCCCAAACCAACAATCTTCTTACTGAGCAGATTCTAAGCTCTCTTTCAAGCTTACATAAGGTAAGTATACAGCGGAAACTGTAGCAAACCACATCAAGTATTACTGCTCCTTTTTAAGAATAATCATCGTGATTCTCCGTTCGGGGATCCTGAAATAGATCAGCAACGAATCATCTCACATTTGAATAATTCTTCTCACATTTCTTCCCGCTGAAGACTAAAGAAATGCCTACCAAAAGTATCCAGAGACCACTTCCCCCCAAGTAGTTGAAGAGATTCAAACAGTCTCATTGTATGAAGCCCGAAAACCCGAAGTACACACTCAATCCCATTAATGAAGTCGAAAACGTAACATCAAGATCAATTAAGACCTAGAAATCCCCTTTTCTCCCTTCAGGAAATTGCAGATGAGAATTGTTACACCAAAGTCAACTAAGTCCCGAGTGTAAGCAATTTATCCCGTGTGTAGTCGAAATGATAACACCAAGACAGTACCGTGAAAACCAGGTAAGTCCCGGATGAACACATTTCCTTCTGTAGGATGCCGACTAACCAGAAGTCATTATACAATTGTGAACCTCTTTAATTATCAGAAACTGTTTCATACATATCTTCCCCCACGTAGTTGGAATAATACATCAAGACTCACGAGTTAAAACACTGATTTTCTCTGTGGTTATGACATTTGTCTTCCCGGAATAACTTCATTTAAGAAGAAGTATAAAGTTCATCATGTGTACTCATTGTGCGTTCAGATGTATGTCTCCTTCCCCCTTGCTGGTTTTGATACCTCAGAATCAGCAACACATCTTACGCACAAATACTTGAAATCTTGTGAGAAGAACAAAATTAGCTCAAATGTATCAAGTGAGAATCAACCACTACCGAAGCACTTTCTGACTATCTTTACCAACCCTTAAGTAGGCCATCTGAATTGATAACTGATGAAGCAAACCCGATATACCAAACTTGAAACTTAAGTAGAATTCTCCATTCTCGTGACTTGAACTTGCACTAATGTTGGAAGAATGGTGTCGAGAATTAGTGCTCCACGCAAATCTCTAAGTACTCAATACCCAACCAAGGTATGAGACATTAACACCTCTTATGATTATCCACAACGTCAACGGCGTGTGACACTGAGTACTACATCGTAACTCCTTTAAGTGATAGTTACCCCGACTGCTGGTAACTAGATAACCTAAGTCTTCAACTTAAATCTTAAGCCCGAGCAAGTTATCTTTGAAGGTCATGCATCCAACCAACCCCGACTTCAAGATAGAGTAAGATCACGCCTTTGAGAAAGTCAACTTCAACCCCAAATAAGTGATACCTGATCAATTCCGTAGTCACACTTAGATGCCCAACAAGTGATTGTTTGTTCGCTCACTTGTTCACACTTCTCCCCCTCAAAAATTGCATATGTGAATGCCATTTTTGATTGAACAAGTGCATATGAGGTTGATCCACTGTTCACACTTCTCCCCCTCAAAAATTGCATTTGAAGTTGCCATTTTTGATCGAATGAATAAAAGTCCAATCTGTGATGGAAGTAGATCCACTGGATGTCTGAACGAGCATGGAACAAGTATGAAGCCTTTTAATGAGAATAGTCAGAAACAAGAAGAGTCTTATGACCATTTCGCAAATCTCAATCACCATGTAGTTTATTCACCCTTCTCCCCCTCAAAAATTGCATATGACGACCAACTGCCATTTTTGATAGACCAGGTGAATAAGAATATACTCCAATGTACGTTTATCCCCTTTGGTGACTGAATGAGCATTTGAAGAACATGAAGCTTGATGAGAATGGTCATAAATAAGAAGATTCCTCTTCTTCCGAAGATAAAGCGCACTCAAGCGTACGCCTTTCTTTTCTTTGATGAACGGGGCCTGAAGAGATGTCAGCAGACGCCATAATGATTCCCCTCATATGTTGTGAGCAGCCTGAGTCCAAATGTCAAAGGATAATCCGTACGACCTGCATTTGAAAACAGACAAAAATGGAGAGTTTGGAGTGCCGGATCCCCAATTTAAGTTGGGGTCCAGTTGGTTAGTGGGAACAGAAGCATCATTCGCCCGAGTCTCAGTAGGAGTTGGAATGCTAGTGGAAGTAGACCTAATTAAAGGGCACTGTTCTCCTAGAGGAAATTTCCTTCCAGTTGGCTTCCATTGACGTACATGCACTACTTTAGATTTAGTTATCCTAGTTAAAGGGCACTGTTCTCCTAAAGTGAATTTCCTTCCAGTGGGCTTCCATTGGTAACCAACTTTAGCAAACCTATTTCCTGTTGCTTTCCAAGTTTGCTTAATTTCTCTAGCTCTCCAAACTTTCTTAACTGGGGGTTTGTTGGACAACTTCAGAAATTTCTCAAAACATTTATCATGATTACGCGAGCTTAAACATTCATTACATGTTTTGCAAAGTGAATTAGGGTTCGAATTATGATTCTTTTTGTTTAAATCTGACTTGTTGTTTCTCATGCGGTCTTCTACTTTCCTTTTAGGAACACTTTTGGCTGGTGAAATCCTAGAATTCTTTATGTTTCTCCTATGTTTTGACTCGCTAGCTTTAGTGTCACTATTAACTCCTGTAGAAGGACTGATGGGAATCTTAGACTTTTTCACTTCTAGTTGCTGAACATGTTTTTATGTGTTGGGATCTGAAGTTTCCAAGGATACCTCAAAGGTTACATGCTTGTTCTTAATTGTGGATGATGATGCAACTATTCTATCTCTTTGGTTGTGAGACTTATGGCCCGTGCCAATGGCATATTCTAACTGTTCCTGGATCCTTTTTGTGAGGACGCAGGCATAACCTACTGCCTTATCGAGTGGTTTTCCTATTCTGTCCTCTTCCACAACCTCACGAAGAGTGTCAAGTCCATCCCTAAGGTGACAGAGGTACATTTGATGGACAGATCTGTTGTTTCTCATGGGAAATGGAATAGGCCTCACATCAACATCGTACATTTTACAAGCAGAAACCTTTGATGCAACACAATTACAGGATGTACTTGGCATTTTTCCTTTCACCTGAGTCTTAAGATTCTCAATTTCATTTAGCAAAGAAGTTATCTTTTCATTATGACTATTTCTTGTAACTTTAATTGAGTCATATAACTCTTTGTAATGTTGTTTAATCTTAGAATTTTCTTCTCGAAAACACTCATTTTCATAATGTAACTTGTTGATGGTGTCTTGATATTGAAAATTCTGAGAATCTGAAGACGAAGGTTTATTGGTGCCATACACATCACATTTGTTGGATTTCAATTGGGCAACTTGGGCCCTCAACAGTCGAATCGTGTTTGTGTGAGCTTTAATTTTTTCATCACGTTTGCTTAATTCAAAATATGTATCAAACTCAGGAGCATCCGAGGATGTCTTGACATTTGATATTTTGCATTTTTCTTCTAAGTGTTGATTTTTGAGTTGCAACTTCTGATAATCAACCTCTAGTTTTGAAAAACATTTAACCATGTTATCATGGTCATCATTTTGAATTTTTTCAAGCAATTTCAAATTCTCCCCCTCAAGCTCAACAACACGATTCTGGGTAACATTCAAAGCAATAGAATACTCATGAAATTGACAAGCAGATAATGCAACATCAGTAGCAGTATAAAAGACGTCTTGTGCAATGCATCTAGCAATCAAATTCTTATTGGCTATGAGAATGTTCTTTCTCTCAATCTCACGACTCTTAAGTTCTATCGCATTTTGAGCTACCTCATTTTCCATATCTTTAAACACTACTTTCATCTCATTTACTTCAGTATTAAGGGCAGTTTGCAACCCTTCAAAATGTTCTTTAAGTAGTTTAAAGAATGGTATGACCTCAGTCAAGTAACACCTTTTTGCATGTTCAAAACACCTTTCCCCCTCAGTAATTCCAGTTGGTGTGATTCTCTTCTTACATGTTTTATCAAAATCAGCAAATAGTTGCCAAAGCACGTATAAGCTGATTAAGGTTTTGCATTCAGTGGGAAGAGATAAAGGAACCAGATGCCTAGGTGTATTGGGAGGATACACTGTTATTGACGAAACTTTTCTAATGAGTGGGGTGTTGGCTTTAAGTTTTTCTTCCTTTTGCTTTTCAATATCTTGAGACCAAAATATTTGTTCAGGTGTTAACTTCTTTTGAGGGGAAAATACAGTCAAACGATTCTCCTCATAATAATCATGGGGATTGACTATTATTCGTTTGGCTATGCATTTGGGATCCTTCATTTTCTCATTCATTCTTTCCCTTGTTCTCTCACTTATCTCATCCTCCTCTTTAGTGTAGATATGCTCAGGTGGGTCATGATTAGGCATAAGCATCACATTACCATCATATAGGGCAGGTTGAGCTACTTTCATGTCCCTAAGGATGGTTGACTTGGGTTCACCTATCATAATTCTACAATGCTTGTCACTCAACTTTTTGTGCCTATGAATCATTTGAGAAGTTTGTATGGTTTGATCTTGTGCGTAAAACTTATCTTCAAGCTTATTTTTTAAGGTTTTGAGTCTAGAAAAATCATTTAAGAGTTGTGTTTCTTTATCTTTGAATTCAAGCTTAAGCCTATTCACACAATTCTGTACTTCCTGTTTTTGTTTAACAGACATATCTAGCTGGCTTTTCAAAGAATTCAACTCTGATTTTAATGTTTCTTCCCTAACATTATGCTTTGAAACAAGTGTACGCATTTGACTTTCTATTTTCTGCTCACGCTCTGTTAGCTCAAACTTAGCACGCTGTTCATATAAGGCCACTTGTTCTTTATATATGTTGAGTTTAGTGGTCAAGGAATCATCAGGGACAAACACAGAGTTCTCATGCAGCACATAATCATCATTTAGAACAGAAGATGCACAACTAGGTACAACTGATGCTTCGTTGTGATTCACATATTGTTCATATGGGATAACATCGCTATTTCCCATATTAGCAATATCTGACTCAACAACGTTTGTCTGTTGTACTTTGACTGGAATCTTTTGTTCATGCAACACATTATCATTATTAATGACAGAAGATACCCCGTTAGGTTTAGCCGACGCTTCGTTATGTTTCTCATGTTGCACGTTGTTCCTAGCAGTATCTGACTCAACAACGTTTGTCTGTGGCTGATGAAGCTTGTTTTCTTGAGAATCCGTGCACACAAAGTCTCTATTGGCACCAACATAGTCAAACACGTTTATCTGTCGAACATCTTTGGGAATCTTTTGTTTGTCAATCATGTTGTACAATCTGAGTATCTCTGATATAGCAGAATCTGAAGTATTTGACATGATATTAACGTGCACGGGATTTTACAATTCTATGATTTAAACCGAGAAATAGATTCTTTCGCGGGAATTTCTAAAATCAAGAATGAACCGTGAAATGATGCTTGATATGTGTTATGATGACAGTTGGATTGTTGCACAATTGTTTAGTTGTGATTTGGTTTGGTTGATGTAAGTTGTTACAGTGAAATTTTGGTCTGAAAACTTAGAACCTCAATAACTTCATCCTCGGTCTCACGGTCGTTTTGACAGGTCACGGGCTGAAAACGGAGTTACGGTTCAAAAGTTATAGCCGTTTGAAGTTTTGACGTAAAAAGTCAACTTTGGTCAAATTGCAAAATGACAAACCGCAACTTTTGGAATTTCTAAAATCACCAAGACACAAACCGCAACGGGCAAATAGCAACCTTGAGGATACAAACCGCAAGATACAAGCCGCAACCCTAAGGACACAAACCGCAACGACAAACCGCACAGACAAACCGCACACCACAAACCGCACAGACAAACCGCACAACATAATCCGCCAAATACGTCGCTTTCTAAGCGTTTTGTCGTTATTTTCCAAATCCGGTAATAAGACAAACCGCTCCTTCGAGGTAACACAAACCGCACCTTTGAACTTGTCTCCGAGAGACAAACAGCAACGATGAACACCTTTACAAAAACACACGATGCAGCCAAAAATCACCACACGAAGCTTGAAACAACGATTCCAAACACCAAACACTACTTCTATGCAATCCCTAAGCTAGAAAGTAC
This sequence comes from Artemisia tridentata subsp. tridentata, assembly GCA_021014915.2. Taxonomy (NCBI): domain Eukaryota; kingdom Viridiplantae; phylum Streptophyta; class Magnoliopsida; order Asterales; family Asteraceae; genus Artemisia; species Artemisia tridentata. The sequence goes on from CP139509.1 coordinate 16,527,266, forward strand.
AAGATTTAACAACTTCTAACTACTAAACAAAGCACAAAATAGAATATTTGTCACTTATCTATTCGAACCAAAAACACCCCAAAAACTAATCAAATCCGTGAATCCTAACACACATGGACCTAACCATGGATCTTGATACCAATTGTAGGAGATTCACTAACAATAAACACACGATTTGGGACACTATCTTGGATCGAATAAGAAGTAGATGTAGAGAGAGAAAGAGATGGAACCTCTTAGAGAGAGAAACTAGTGATATTAGATTAAATGTGAAAATGAGGTCCAACCCTTCCCAAGAGTGGGAAGGGGTATTTATAGTTCTAACATATTGTGCCCCTAGCGAGCTGTGGAGCGAGCTGACAGAGATTAAAGACCCGACCCACTCCACAATACTAATTAATAACTAATCTACTAATAATATTACTGATAATCCTACGAGCTATGATGTGCTAATAAGTACTCGGGGTGACCGAGTCTTCAGCTGAATATTCATATTCCTAACATTGAGTACTGCTTACAACCTGCTGTTCTGATGATGTGTCACTACCCGTTAAAACCGAGCTAACATCAGATGTTGTACCCTCATCGACTGTTTTTTCCTCTTTGTTTGCCTCCTTATCATGTCCCTTTGATTCCTGTAAAAGCCGTTCTCTTTCAATTTTCTCCCTTTCCCGTTTCTGCTTCTCAATTTCATTAAGCTCAACTTCTTCTTCAGCAAGTACCTTTTCGAGTTCACTCATGGTCTCGATACATTGGGTTTGGAAGTCTTTGAAGTCTAGCCAAAATCTTAGCCAAAATGCATTGAGAAACATTGACTGAGTCAATATCCAAGGATGCAGTATATACTGAAGTTGAGGTTTGATCACTTCAAGAGCTTCCTTGCAATTATGCGTATAACGTTCCTCTTCATTCAGTAGCTTTTCGTAATGATTCAGGCTTTGTATGAGTGGACTTTGGAAATGATGAAATTGGATTCTGATGTAGTATTCAAATGCCTGATCGAACCTTGAATCGTACCCAGATGTAATGATGACTTTTTCAATCTGAGTCTTGAACTCTTTAAACGCTTTCCTTGATTTTCTCTCTTTCATTTGCATTTCCTTTTCAATTTAGTTCCAATGAGTGATAAAGTTGATTCAGGATCTTTGCAACGAAATAGGAGATGTTGTTGTTGAAGGTTAAGAATGGTTGTTGATGTGAAGTCTTGTTGTGTTGTTGGTGATCGTTGAAGTTGCAGTTTATATAAACAAAACAAATTTAAATAAAGTTACAAAATTTGATTAGAGTATAATTAAGACAAAGTCAAAAGATTACAAATTCGACAAAAGTTATGTAAATTATAATTTAGATAAAATGATAATTTCTATAGAAATTTCAATTTGACCAAAATTTATATAAATTATGGCAAAATATCAATTTAGATAGAAATATATCCAATTTATATAAATTGGCAATTTATATAAAAATCTAACACTCTTATACAAGAGGGTAGATATCCGTTTGTCGAAGTATTTCACACTCTTATACAAGAGTTAAAATACCGAGTTCACTTTTGAGTTGACGAAATTACGTTCGAATCAAATCCTTAAAAGTTATTTAACTTTGAAATCGTTTCACAGAAGTACAAGGGCCAAAACTGCCAAATCTGAAAGTTCTTTAAGGCTGCTGGAAAGTACAGGGACTGAAAATGACAATACTGAAATCTCTTCTTTGTCCGATATCGCAAATGGTCCCTTTCTCCGATATCGCAATTGCCAAAAGATATCGGACAATACACAATTGCGAAGTCTGATGAAGCGCGAATTGTGATAATTCTGCTGAAGCCCAATTGCGATAAAATTATCGCAAACCAATTGCGATAAAACTTCCAGTTATGAATTGCGATAGGCCAGTTCAGCTTCAAATGCGATAAAAGATACGAATTGCGATAAATCGCTGGACTTTCTGAATTCCGATAAAAACGCTGCTTTCAGTCAATTCCGATAAAACGACTGAATAAGGCAATTTCGATAAAACGCCTTTTTCAACCACCTTTTTTTGACTTTTTGTGTCACTTGCCCACTTGACCTTATCTTGGAAGATTTTCACTGACAACCCATGTGACTTTTAAGACTTTCTTCACCAACTCTTCTATCAATCAACTCTAACAATATTATATCCAAAAACAAATCCAAAACAAGATTTTTATGAATCTAGTCGATTGAAGATACAAAGAACAAACCAATATCCAAACTTCCAAGTCAATATTCGAATGAAAAACTGGAAAACTTCACAGCCCAAGTCGATTTACTCATAAAACAAACACAACTTAACCTTAATTTTTGTGGATCGAAAAGAAATAAAAACACAAGTTGTAACTTTTCTAGTTAAAGAAAAATAACAAATGATGTTTTAACCTTTAGGATCAAACAAAAATAATACTTTTGTTCTTTGATGTTGCAGGTGAAAATTAAGAATGTTATAGCATACAATCTATCCTAACCAACACAACAAACACTTGGAGAGATCAAAGATCACCACTTTATCACACAACCTATAGTAAAGATCGAATGGTACTCAACACAAGAACAATATGAGAAGAGTGTGGATCATATTCATTAACTTGATGTTTATTAGCTTCAAGAAAAAGGAAACAAACAACAAACATTAAACACACACACTCCCCTTCTTTGCTATCTTCCTTTGGCTGTGTTTTTGTCACACACACTTACACAGTTAACACCCTGAAAAACACCGACCTCACAAATGAGGATAAGGAGGTGTTTTTATGTTATCTAAACTTGGGTGGGCTTGGGCTTGAGATGGGCTTATACATGGATCACATGAATATAATATTTAACTAACAATCTTAAGCCCAAGCCCATTAATTAAATTAACTAACTTTAACAACGACACATTTAAATACAAATATTACGACAACGATGACCATCACTTTTATAAATCCTAACAAAGAAAAATGTGGCTTATAAAAGTCTAAGGATTTATGTTTGAGAGTTCTTTAAGTCAAGGTTAACAATATACATAGTGTAAACCATAACATCTAGCTACGGTTTGCTCATTTTGACACAATGAGGGTAAGATCGTGGGTTTATATTTACCCACAAATTACTCACCAAAATTACCCACAAACAAAGAGGTTACGCATAATCCGTGGGTAACGAAAATTTATCCTTGATGTTACCCACATCTTTAACAAGGAGAACTCATTTCATGGGTAAACCGTGGGAGATATATTGGCGTGAGAAAATTACTCATGGAATAGACAAAAAATATACAATCATGGGTAATTTTGTGGCTAAACTCATGGGAAATTCGTGAGTAAAATAGGTTTTTTTTTTTTTTTTTTTTTTTTTTTTGTTCTATAACTGTGGGTAGTTCAAGGGTAAATTGTGGGTAAGCACCCATGTATGAGCATTTGTGGGTATTTTTCGTGGGTATTCGACTGGATTCTTGTAGTGATTGAAATTAATACAAAGAAAGAAACTACTCTATAATCTATGTGTAAACCTTTCTTCGTGACATCATGTATTGGTCATTCATTGGTTATGTGTTTTTGATGTGGTCTGTTGAACTTTTAAACGATCTTTGATGTTAATAAATCACCTAAACTTATGTGTAATCAATGATTATTGAATAACTTTCGTGATTGGATCGACCATTTTAATTTCCTCTGGTCCTTAAACAATTAATTGTTTTTCTTTTTCCCCAAAAACTACAAAATTTTTCGTTTGGCACTAATACTTATATAAATTATTTTTACTGTAAATTGACTTTGGAAATTATTTTTTACCACTATATATTCATTATATAATAGTATATAATGTCCATGAAATTAATACAACGAAATAAACTACTCTATACTCTTTGTGTAAATCTTTCTTCGTGACGTCATGTATTGGTCATTCATTGGTCACGTGGTTTTGAGGTGGTCTGTTGAGCTCTTAAACGATCTTTGATGGTAATAAATCACCAAAGCTCATGTGTAATCAATAATTATTGAATATCTTTGGTGATTGGATTAATCGTTTTAATTTCGTCTGGTCCTTAAACCATAGTTCTCAAAATCGCGATCCCGATCGTAGGATCGTACGATCCTACAATCCTACATACAAAAAATGATCAGAATCTTACCAAGATCGTAATTCGAGTAGGATCGCATCAGGATCGTAGGATCGCACGTAGGATCGTAGGATCGCCTAACTTTTTTTTTTTTTTTTTTTTAATTTTTTTGCTATATTAACTTATTAAGCATAAGTCCATGTCTTAAATCCTAATGACTAAGATTTTTTTTATGAAAGCTATTATTTTAATGTTATTAATTGATTGTCTTTTGCAAGATTAATAAGTGTCAAATAATTATGCTTTTATGGACTATTTAGAAATAGTTTAGATGTGTCTTTTTGGGTTTATTATGAAAAACGATTTCATGCTTTGTAACATGTCATAAGCTTATTTTTGAAGCAAACTATTTAAATACTTGACCAAAATTTGTTCATAATTTATTTTAAGTTTTATACAAAAGCATGAACTACGTGTTAAAAATTTTCAGTAATATTATCATAATATCCTAATTTAATTCATTTGATATCAAGAAAAAGAAAATATTGTGTTGTACTCTATTATAAATTATGTCGTTTCATTTTCAAATACAATCCATTTATCTTTTTGCATTAATCTATATATTGTAATAAAAAAGTCACAGAATCACATACCAATAAATTAACACTATATTTTTGCATTAATCTAAATGTTATCACGAAAAACCTATAATAAAAAACATTGAACAAGAAGTAGGTGCACGTATGTAGTAACTTTGTGCAAGTGAGCATTATAATATATTTAATATTCTACTACTACGATACTTGAACATATAACTTTTTCTTTTATCATCCATTTAAATTCGTTTATCATATGAAATAATATATAGAAATATAAAACTACAACCACTATACAAAAATATATACATTTTCATAGGATCTTACGATCCCGATCCGATCCTACGATCACGATCTTGCAAAGCCGAAAATGATCCTAGGTAGGATCCCGATCCTGACAACCTTGCCTTAAACCATTAATTGTCTTAGTTTTTCCCCAAAAACTACAAATTTTTCGTTTGCCACCAATACTTATATAAATGAGTTTTACTGTAAATTGACTTTGCAAATCATTTTATACCACTATATATTCATTGTATAATAGTATATAATGTCCATGAAATTAATAGAAATAAAGAAACTACACTATACTCTATGTGTAAACCTTTCTTTGTGACGTCATGTATTGGTCATTCATTGGTCATGTGGTTTTGATGTGGTCTGTTGAACTCTTAAACGATCTTTGATGTTAATAAGCTCATGTGTAATCAATGATTATTGAATATCTTTGGTGATTGGATTGACCATTTTAATTTCCTCTGGTCCTTAAACCATTAATTGTTTTTCTTTTTACCCAAAAACTATAAAATTTTTCGTTTGGCACCAATACTTAAATAAATGAGTTTTACTGTAAATTGACTGTGCAAATCATTTTATACCACCATATATTCATTGTATAATAGTATATAATGTCCATGAAATTAATACAAAGAAAGAAACTACTCTAAACTCTATGTGTAAACCTTTCTTCGTAACATCATGTATTGGTCATTCATTTATCATGTGGTTTTGATGTGGTCTGTTGAACTTTTAAACGATCTTTGATGTTAATAAATCACCAAAACTCATGTGTAATCAATGATTATTGAATATCTTTCGTGATTGGATCGACCATTTTAATTTCCTCTGTTCCTTAAACCATTAATTGTTTTTCTTTTTCCCCCAAAACTACAAAATTTTTCGTTTGGCACTAATACTTATATAAATCACTAAACCTCATGTGTAATCAATTATTATTGAATATCTTTGGTGCTTGGATCGACCATTTTGATTTCCTCTGGTCCTTAAACCATTAATTGTTTTTCTTTTTTACCAAAAACTACAAAAATTTTCGTTTGGCACTAATACTTTTATTCATTATTTTTATTGTAAATTGACTTTGGGAATCATTTTTACCACTATATATTCATTGTATAATAGTATATAATGTCCATGAAATTAATACAAAGAAAGAAACTACTCTATACACTATGTGTATACCTTTCTTCGTGACATCATGTATTGGTCATTCATTGGTCATGTGGTTTTGATGTGGTCTGTTGAGCTCTTAAACGATCTTTGATGGTAATGAATAAAGCTCATCTATAATCAATGATTATTGAATATCTTTGGTGATTAGATCGACCATTTTAATTTACTCTAGTCCTTTAACCATTAATTGTTTTTCTTTTTCCACAAAAATTACAAAAAAATTCGTTTGGCACTAATACTTTTATAAATTATTTTTACTGTAAATTGACTTTGGAAATCATTTTTACCACTATATATTCATTGTATAATAGTATATAATGTCCATTAAATTAATACAAAGAAAGAAACTACTCTATACTCTTTGTGTAAATCTTTCTTCGTGACGTCATGTATTGGTCATGTGGTTTTGATTTGGTCTGTTGAGCTCTTAAACGATCTTTGATGGTAATAAATACAGCTCATGTGTAATTAATGATTATTTAATATCTTTGGTGATTGGATCGATCAATTTAATTTCCACTATTCCTTAAACCATTATTTGTTTTTCTTTTTCCCCGGAAACTACAAAATTTTTCGTTTGGCACCAATCTATACTATCTAAAGATCCAATGGCTTAATTAAATGTCGAAGAGTGATTGTGCATAGAATCATGTACGGTACAAGGTAGTTTAAGCTACATGTAGACTATATGAATTATTACAACCGAGGTCTCATTAATCGGATGTATACAAAGAGACATGTAGTTACATTGTGATCTTTAATAGGAGGTATACAAAGAAACACGGAGTTATTAGAACTTTTGGATGGCTCTTAATAATGATCTCATTTATTGTCAATTGTAAAACTTCCTCTATAAATACCATGCAGGTGGAGGTGGAATCAAAGGTGGTGGTGGTGGAAAAGGTGGTGTAGCTCAGGTAATGGTGGAGGTGGCGATGGCGGGGAAGGATCGGGTTCCATGAAGGCACCAACGATTTGTGTTCTAAATCCACATCGAGATACGTCTTAGTAGATATATGTTATGCATTGACTGATATGTAGTATGCTTATTGCAAGCTATGTTGTTGATGAATATTAATAATTTATTCGTACAAGTTTTTATCTCATGCATATTTTATGTTATTTCTGATTGGTGAAATCTTCTGCTTTTTCTACTAACTTTTTATTCTTTGCAAACTATATAGGATGGTTACTGATATCCAAGCGACCACAGGAACACGGTTTGGTGAGTTTTATAATTCCTTTCTTCTTCTTCTTCTTTGTTTTTAACAAAAGCATATATTACATTATGCTGTTTGATATTCGGTATAGACGTATAGTACATGCATTCGAATAATATGAGTGGAATTTTCACTCATCGAAATCTGATTGTTACTTATTTTATCAAAATTTTATTATGAATTATTTTCCATGGAACTATATTGTCTCTGAATACAGGTATTGTGGAAATATATACGTATGAGATATGCGGTCTAATTGAAGTGGTTGAAAGTTGAAACATGTGTCTATGCGTGCTTCTGTTTCAGGCTTTAGAACGCTACACATCATTTGAAATTTGTTTTAATGCAGACTGTAAATAAGCTATTTCTTATGTTTTCAGGTTTGACAGTATGTCTATGAACTGGGCTCAACGCAAAATCTACCTATACAATGTTACATTTGGACTATACATGTTGGATCCATGGGAGCGATATCTGTTCAGTCAGTCAATCAGGATACGTGAAAGTATGATTTAAACAGTTACACTCTTAGTTGAGGATAAATAACTGTTTTCAAGAAGTCTCCTGGCAAAAGTGTGTGTAGAATCGAGAAAATACACAATCAAACACATTTTTAGTGAAATATATAATCTAAATGCCCTCATGTAAGTTTTTAATGCAACTTTGTTACAAAGCTTTAGCAGCAGTTGCTTGCCTTTCAATGCAAGAGAAGAGAAAACCGCGGGAGTACATGCCTATCAGAGAAGATGAAGATGCTGAAGACATGTTGAGCCACTTGGAATGAAGAAGGATCATCAGTTAGCTAATTCCAAAGTGCTACAAAAGATACACCCTGGCTCCCAGAAGTACGAGGCTCTCGAATTTGCTGCAAATGTGTCCCACATGGAATGAAGAAGAAGCATCAATTAGCTGTTTTCAAAGAGCCAAAAATGATTTACCCTAGCTCCCAGAATGACATTAATCGGGAGGCCAGAACTAGAAATGAGAGTGTGAAGCCAAGAATCAAGTTGCCTGTTGAAGTGTTAATAACTTTTCCTAGAATGTTAATATCTTATTGGATGGCGGATGTCACATAATTTACTATGCATATATGAGTTTTTTTTTTGCCAATTCATGTCGAAATAGTAGTCATTCATATTTAATGTGCAAGAGTATTTGTGCACAAATACATGTACGGTACAAACAAGACATTGCACACTAAATGAAGTGAAAATAATGAAAATTCATCTATCCAAGTAATGAGTCCTATGATTTAATGTGGAGTCATGCACAATTTCTACTTTCTTCTTATCTCTTAGTCTCACTCTTGAACAAGAAAGTGTTTCTAAAGTTGATAGTTTAGTCACGTTACTAGCAATAAGCTACAAACTTGGCTCAAAGTGATTACAGGTAATGCAAAACCCCATATATAGATGAACAGGTCATTTTAGTTTTAGTTTCACTCTGCCTCTATCGGGTCAGTTAAGTGTTGCCTACCCAGTCCCTATGTGCGTTAACAAGTGTTTGGAAAGATTAGTTTCTTAGTTATTTTATTGCAACAGGTTTTAAGATTGATCACTATCTGGGAACACTTATTAAAAATGAGTTCAAGACCTTTCTTTTGCAGGCTACATCAAAATAAGTTTCTTAGGTGATAGCATTAACGTAACAACAAAGTAACCATTACTTTATCAAATACACTACTATTTGGTAGCTCTCAATTTTGAAAAAAGTTAAAATTTATGTAAAGAATTGGCAACATCATTACATATTTTTGCATTGCACAACATTATTGTGAAAAAATGCAGCATTTCCTGAGTACATTTAATACTAATCCCATACATATATGATGATAAGACGAGAATGAGGACTATGCTTTTGTAATAGATGTTTGATGCGCGTGATGTGTCGTTGCGGTTTAGCAGTTTTAATGCCTACTCAAGTTTTAAATTTATATTTAGCCGACTTATCAATAACACACACACTTAACGAGCAGTGTACCCGGTCAGTATGAATATAATGGTAAGTAGGGTGTCGATCACTAAGAGTGGAACGTATTATCTAGTTATTCTAATCAGTATTTTAATATTCTAACGCAAGGGGGTTTCAGCCTGAGAGACTGGCACGATTTGGTTGCAATTAAATAATAAACTAAACCAATAGGCACGAATCAGCAAGTAGCACACACGTACACAAATAAATACTCGAGACAATAAGAGGGCTGTCCTTATGATTAAGTAGTTTGTCACTTGTTTTATTGATAGCTTTATATGAAGTGTATGTAGTTAACCCTTTCTCGTTGGTCCTATTCTTATCGGCGAGTAAACCCTTAATGATTACTTATGTCTAAAAGTTATTCCTAAGTGATCAATTTAGTAACAACCGTGGGAGTGCAACCTTTCAATTGCCACGTTACACAAGCCACTAATAAACACAGAGGTCATCAATGCACTAATAAGTAGTAACCAAAGACATCAACATATAAACTTTAATTGATGAGAAAGCAGTTTTAAGGGAGTGCAACCTTTCCGTTGTCACGTTACACAAGCCACCAATCTTGATGAATTAAAGTTTACTAACACAATAAAACAAAACTACTTAATGAATTAAACACATGCAGCACCTTCTTATAGCTCTTGTATCTTTGATTTGAGTGTGTCTTGTGCTGCTGCCTTGACTGAATTCGTCCTTGGTTTCTGTCCGGTCTTCGGTTATTATATATGGTCCTCCGAATTTCGTCTGGTCTTGGGGTATTTATAGTTTCTGTCTGAGGGTGAGATGCGGCGCATCTAAGGAGTAGATGCGGCGCATGTACTTAACTTTGCGTGGGGTCCAAGATTATAATATTCAGGAATATTCGTACACCGCCAGAAGATGCGGCGTAACTCATTTATAGATGCGGCGCATGTCCTCTTGAATCTTGGATCGTATCTGGTGAGGTCTTGATAGTGATGCGGCGCATGTCGTGACTGAGATGCGGCGCATCTGGAGCAAATTTGACTTGATCTTGTCCATTTCAGTAGACTCTTCACTTTATGCACGTTTTGCTCCATAATTAGTCCAAAATCGCCAAGTTTCACTAAATGCTTGTTTTCAACTGAGAATTACAAAAGAAAACGATTAAGTATCAATCCTCATACATGATATAATAAAACAAGTCAATTTAATAGGATAAATGATAGTAATAAAATGTACTTATTTGAGTTCATCAAATATCCCCGCACTTGAACTTTACTTGTCCCCAAGTAAACCTTAGATTAAATCTTATGAAAATGTATCCTAAAAGATGTTAGGATTTATTTTTACATTTAAGCATGTATTCGTTTTTGTCATAATCACACAACTAAACACTTAACGAATTAGAAGTAAAATAAAATAATCTGATAAAAGCAAATCTAATCGTTTAACTGTCCAGTCGCGACGAATATTCTATCATAAGCTTGGTAAGTATACACATCTCCACCACTAAAGCCAAGGAATAACAAGTCTAAAGCGGTAAAAAGGGTTTTTTAGGCTTAAAGGTTAATTATTCTTATTCTCTATCGATCTCAGATTCCAGAAAAGGCGACAAAACCACAAATACATGATCGAATCCACGAACACGATACTTGCAATTGCTCAAATCCTTAACTCGAATAGGCTAAAGATAGGTCCAAACTTCACCAATAATAATATATCAAAAAGGGCGACAAAATCATAAATACATAGCCGAATCCACGACCACGATACTTAAGATTGCTCAAATCCCTAATCTCAATAAATCAAAGGTTTGGTTTGATAAAGAATAGGGTATGGATAACATTTGGGATATAAATTGGTGTAAAATGAAAAATAAACAAAACAAATAAATTAAAATCCTAAGTGTGGTTAATCACTATCCCAACCATCCCATGAATAAGACTCATATCATAGAATAACTCACGCTTTAACACTTGAAACACACGCTTTAGGTAGACACGAATTATACTCAACAAGATCTTAATCAAAGAATATCCTTAGTTGACGTTCCCATAACTGCCAACTCCCATTCAATCCATAAATATAATACAACAACTAGTGGTGATATCGACCACTTACATAACTTTACATCGTTGGTCAAAACAAACATCCAACTTTCTTTTTCTTTTTCTTTTTCTTTTTTTTTTCGATTCTTTTTTTTTTTTTTTTTTTTTTTTTTTTTTTTTTTTTTTTTTTTTTTTTTTTTAAACATAAAGATAGATGTGTAAAATTTCACCACATCACTATAACGATAATTCTGGATAATTTTTCCATACTTTTCATAACTTCAGAAATAATGATAATAGTGAAAGTAGTAAACACACGAAAAATAAACTCAAAGATATACAATATTTACTTTCACTCCAATTGCATTGTGCAATTTCCCGACCTAACAAAAGATAATGAATTACGCACGCGAACACAGGTAATGTAAGGAAACACACTTTGCCTATAGCAATTAACCAACCACGGATCTTAATCTACAGGGTAGGCTAAGGTGTAAGGTGTAACGAAACATTTTAAACATAGGTGTAAGAAACGAAAGGAATGGCTCTGAGTGTTTTTCTAGGGGTATCTTACTCTAAAAATGAGAGTAACAAAGGGTTTATACGGGGGTTAACTAACCAGTGTAGTTAGCTAATAACACATAACATAATAAAGGCCATTTGGGTGTAATCCTAGAAATTTACCAATTTAGACAAGTCATTCCAATTATATAAATAATACTCATTATGGTGGTCTCGAATAGTATACAAGCCAAGTTCTAAAGTTTACAAGTCACCGGCACACTCATAGATTTGTGAGTTTTGAAAAAATCACAATTTTTGAAAATAATGTCATGTGTGCAGCTATGCAACTTAGACCTTAAACAAAAACATGCTAAAAATTTTAAATTTTGATATATTAAGCACATTTTAAGCATATTTTGAAAAGTTTAGGACAAGTAAATGTTAAGTGTTCTAATTCTCCAATCCCCCCCACTTAAGTTAAACAACGCCCTCGTTGTTTGTATAAAAGGTTAAAAACTGGAAAATAAAAGAATTAGAACAGAAAAACTCCCCTGAGATTTGCTCGGTATGATCCTCCATTAGTGAAAGAGCAAAAATCATCTTTCTTGTGGATTAGAACGTTTAATCTTCATATTTGATGTATCCACAGGAAATGCAGGAATCTATAATACCACCAATGCTTCAAAACACACCTAAGGTAAGAAAGGTTCAACTTGCATAATACATTAGTAGTTAGGTAAAATAAAACATAAAAATTAAAAATGAAAATCATCAGGTCAGTCGATGCGCCGTATCTTATGGAAGAAGATACGCCGTATCGAGCCTGGAATAAATACGGATCAGAATAAAAGATGTGCCGCATCCTTAACCAGGGATGCGCCGCATTAAAATAAACTGATAAAAAGTTTTAAATTCGAAAATAAAAATGCAGAAAAATTAAAATAAGATATGACCATTGCAGGAGATGCGTCACATCTCAGGATGGAGATGCGCCGTATCCTCGGTGGCCTGACTGACTCGACACAAAACAGTAAAATAAAAGATAAATCCGGGTTGTCTCCCGGTAAGCACTTGTCTTTATTCCAGAGTCTTCAAGTTAGACTCACGTTCAGCTCATTAGTATCGATCATTGAAGGAGTCGGAAACATCGCGCTCCCTCATAGTCAATTTGGTAATATTGAACACTCCTTGCTCGTCCTTGATTTCCACGCCGTTCTTCTTTAGTATCTGTATAAACAAAGTTCTGTCCCTTTCGGGCAGAGATGACAAAATGATAGACGGGAAATTCTTATTATCATATAGGCAGAAATAAGCAAGGTGGGGTGGTAGTTCAATAAACACATCATTATTCAAATTCATTTTCTCAACTATTCTCCTACGTTTGTTAATTACTACGCAATCATACCATTCATCATCAGAATCATTAACAACATCGCGCCTAAGTTCGGTCGGTACATTAAGGTCAATAAATTCCTCAAAGTTCTCATGATTAGGATTAGTTGAGTTGTTTTGAATTAATGTTTCTCCCATAAGTCTAGCTTCAAGATCGAGGTCCATACGCTCTCTTAATCCTAGCATGTAGACACCTCTAATTATGCTTTTAACAGGATCTTGGCACTTATAGACCAGTTTATTATTCCCTACCCTTAATGAGATTTTTCTTTTAAACACATCAATCTTAGCATGGGCAGTAGACAAGAAAGGTCGACCAAGGATTAAAGGAACCTCAACATCCTCGGGCATATCTAAAATAACAAAGTCTACAGGGAAAACAAATTTCTCAATCTTAACTAGCACATTATTAGCAATCCCTTCAGGTCGTTTTACCGTTTTATCAGCCAATTCAATAAGTAACTTAGTGGGTGCTAATTTTCTTAGTCCTAGGGTAATGAATGTCTTAAGAGGCATAACACTAACACTAGCTCCTAAGTCAGCTAACACATTATTGAAATTTATATTATTAATTGAACAAGGCAAAGTAAAACTTCCTGGGTCTTTTTCTTTGTGAGGCAAGGCATTTAAGTCGGTTGCAGAGCTCTCTTCTTTCATTGTAGCCTTGATCTCCTCTTCAATCTTTGTCTTTTCTTTTAGTAATCTCCTTAAGCTGATTGAAGAATTAAAGAAAAATTCGGGTCTTGCCCCATCATTACCATTCATCGGTCTTCTAGGAAAAGGAATGGTAGGAGTGACTTCTTCAGTGGTGCTTATGGCCTTGACATGATCTCTTGGATTTGTTTCGGTTGAGCTAGGTAAACTTCCATATCCCCTTTCTTGAAGAACTTTGCTCATTTGACCAATTTGTTGTTCCAATGCTTTGATCGAAGCTCCTTGATTTCTTGTAGTAGTGTCCGTTGAAGCTCGGATTTCTTTGATCATAGCAGTATTCTCTTCATGTCTTTTAGCAGCATCGGCCATAATTTGCTTTAGAGTGTCATCTAAAGTCTGCCTCCTTTCTTGATAAGCGGGATTGAAGTTGTTCTTTTGATAGAATCCCGGGGTAGCTTCCCTAAATCTTCCTGAAGGTCGGAATGGTTGTCCAAATTGGGTGTAATATGCTTCTTCAAACGTCTCACTTTCATTCTTATTTGGGCAATCTTTAGTGTAGTGAGGTCCTTCGCACTTTTCACATCCAACTTGGGCAGCATACACTCTTTCATCACGCTTCTTCATCTCTCTACTAATTTTATCCAATTGAGCTTGAATAGCAGCAATCCCGTCAAAATTAGTGCTGCTCTTAGATCTAGTAGAGGTCCCATCGTGCCATTTCTGAGAATGATCAGCAGCTTCTTGGATAGCTTTCCTAGCATTAGTTGCACTCATTTGAGGTACAGCTCCCTTAGCATCCAAAATCTGTCTAGTAGGCACGTCCAGTCCTTGATAAAACAATATTATCTCCTGCATAGGGGTTAGATAGTGTTGAGGACATTTTATCAGTAAATCTTTAAATCGTTCCCAAGCTTGATAAAGAGTTTCATCAGGCTCTTGCTTGAAACTGTTGATAGCCTCCATTTTTTTAGCAGTCCTAGCAGGTGGACAATATCTCTTCAGGAATTTGCTCTTCAAACCTTCCCATGTAGTGATTGAACTAGCAGGTTCATTCCTTAGCCACTTGTTAGCAGCTCCTTTTAGCGAGATTGGAAAGATTCTTAGCATGAGTTGATCGTCAGTGACTCCTTCTGAAGTAAACAAATCTGCAATCTCCAGGACCTTTTCCACATGCTCATTAGCATCCTCATGTTCCGTCCCACTGAAAGCATTCTCTCTGAGCTCTTTGAGAAACTGACCCTTCAACTCGAATTTTGATTTATCATTAAACTTTGGTCTAGCAACTCCTGAAGTGTAATCAGCACGGGTATTGTTCATGTATTCCTCCATAGTAGTGTTTTCGCCCATTGTTTCTGTTTCAACTTCCTCTTTCTCTTCAGAAAAGTAATCAAGCTCGAGTGAACTTGAAAGATCAAAGCTTCTTGTGTTGAAAAGCCTTTTAAGCGAATGTAGGGCTCGTTCAGGATCTTCAAAAGGTTGAATCAAGTTCTTCGTAGAACTCCTGGTCATGCACTTCCTGAAATCAACACAAAAATATCAGTAGGGCATGCTCGAGAAAGTAGTATATCAGAAAATTAACAACGAAAACGGAATACGAAAAATTAAAGTTACTGATATTTGCAGACGATGCGCCGTATTCAAAAAGTTGGATACGCCGTATCTTATAATCGTTAAAATTTTATCAGACTTTATTCAGAAAATAGATACGCCGCTTAGAAATTAGAATGCGCCGTATCAATTTTAATTATCAAAAATCGATATTTATTAAAAATTAAATGCGTCGTATTAACAATAGTTAATGCGCCGTATTTTCGTTACGTTTCAAAATACGAGATTTTTGATTCAGAAGGATGCGCCGTATCGATAAAAATCGATACGCCGTATCTGTTTAATAATTCGAAAACTGTTTTTAATTAAAATAATAGATACGCCGTATCTGCTAAAGCAGATGCGTCGTATAGCGTTAAAGTTTAGAAAAATTTTTCTTAAAAATAGATACGCCGTATCTTGGGGAAAAGATGCGTCGTATCGCTTTATCGCTTAGAAAAATTTTCTTATTAAAAACAGATACGCCGTATCTTGGGGAAAAGATGCGTCGTATCGAATTAATTAAACGCGTTGTATTTATAAAAAATTGAACGCGATACGCCGTATCTGAGAAATCAGATGCGCCGTATCGTTCGATTTAGCTCAGTACAACGATAGCAGTATGCAAAAAATACGAAAAATAAAAAACAAATAAAACACACGAAAATAAAAACAAATAAAGCAAATAACACACAAAAACAGAAAATATGCAAAATAGTACAATGAATGCAAATTAATCTAATACACAACAAAATTAGCGGTTAGATAAAAATAAATTAAAACCTAATTAAAATACTAATCAAATTAACAGATAATAACAATTCACTCCCCGGCAACGGCGCCAAAAACTTGATGCGCGTGATGTGTCGTTGCGGTTTAGCAGTTTTAATGCCTACTCAAGTTTTAAATTTATATTTAGCCGACTTATCAATAACACACACACTTAACGAGCAGTGTACCCGGTCAGTATGAATATAATGGTAAGTAGAGTGTCGATCACTAAGAGTGGAACGTATTATCTAGTTATTCTAATCAGTATTTTAATATTCTAACGCAAGGGGGTTTCAGCCTGAGAGACTGGCACGATTTGGTTGCAATTAAATAATAAACTAAACCAATAGGCACGAATCAGCAAGTAGCACACACGTACACAGATAAATACTCGAGACAATAAGAGGGCTGTCCTTATGATTAAGTAGTTTGTCACTTGTTTTATTGATAGCTTTATATGAAGTGTATGTAGTTAACCCTTTCTCGTTGGTCCTATTCTTATCGGCGAGTAAACCCTTAATGATTACTTATGTCTAAAAGTTATTCCTAAGTGATCAATTTAGTAACAACCGTGGGAGTGCAACCTTTCAATTGCCACGTTACACAAGCCACTAATAAACACAGAGGTCATCAATGCACTAATAAGTAGTAACCAAAGACATCAACATATAAACTTTAATTGATGAGAAAGCAGTTTTAAGGGAGTGCAACCTTTCCGTTGTCACGTTACACAAGCCACCAATCTTGATGAATTAAAGTTTACTAACACAATAAAACAAAACTACTTAATGAATTAAACACATGCAGCACCTTCTTATAGCTCTTGTATCTTTGATTTGAGTGTGTCTTGTGCTGCTGCCTTGACTGAATTCGTCCTTGGTTTCTGTCCGGTCTTCGGTTATTATATATGATCCTCCGAATTTCGTCTGGTCTTGGGGTATTTATAGTTTCTGTCTGAGGGTGAGATGCGGCGCATCTAAGGAGTAGATGCGGCGCATGTACTTAACTTCGCGTGGGGTCCAAGATTATAATATTCAGGAATATTCGTACACCGCCAGAAGATGCGGCGTAACTCATTTATAGATGCGGCGCATGTCCTCTTGAATCTTGGATCGTATCTGGTGAGATCTTGATAGTGATGCGGCGCATGTCGTGACTGAGATGCGGCGCATCTGGAGCAGATTTGACTTGATCTTGTCCATTTCAGTAGACTCTTCACTTTATGCACGTTTTGCTCCATAATTAGTCCAAAATCGCCAAGTTTCACCAAATGCTTGTTTTCAACTGAGAATTACAAAAGTAAACGATTAAGTATCAATCCTCATACATGATATAATAAAACAAGTCAATTTAATAGGATAAATGATAGTAATAAAATGTACTTATTTGAGTTCATCAATGTTCTTCATGAATAAAATGAATCCTTTGTTTGAAAACGTACAATTTTTGATGCAATATGTTCTTCGATGCAAACTATCTATTTTCTAATGCATGTGTCTTTTTTCATGCAAAAGTTTTCCATGCCCACTATCTTTGGTACACAACCAGCCAACCATGATCGAATAGACAGAGATATGAGTAGCATAGACGCATAGTGGTGGTACCAAATGGTTCAAATTTTCTAGAAATACTCCATGTTAGTGTCATTTGCTATGTCATTTCTAGAAATATTTTAAATAGTGTAAACCTAATTACTACCAACCATTAAGCTATGAACACTTAGATACAATTGGTGCAACGCACGGGCATGACAATGCCTCGTACTTATATAAATGAGTTTTACTGTAAATTGACTTTGTAAATCATTTTATACCACTATATATTCATTGTATAATAGTATATAATGTGCATGAAATAATATAGACAAAGAAACTATTCTATACTCTATGTGTAAACCTTTCTTCGTGGCATCATGTATTGGTCATTCATTGGTCATGTGGTTTTGATTTGGTCTGTTGAACTTTAAAACGATCTTTGATGTTAATAAATCACCAAAGGTTATGATTAATCATTGATTATTGAATATCTTGGTGATTGGATCTACCATTTTAATTTCCTGTGGTCCTTAAACCATTAATTGTTTTTCTTTTTCCCAAAAAACTACAAAATTTTCCATTTTGCACTAATACTTATATAAATTATTTTTACTTTAAATTGACTTTGGAAATCATTTTTACCACTATATATTCATTGTATAATAGTATATAATGTCCATGAAATTAATACAAAGAAATAAATCACTCTATACTCTTTGTATAAATCTTTCTTCGTGACGTAATGTATTCGTCATTCACTGGTAATGTGGTTTTGAGGTGGTCTATTGAGCTCTTAAACGATCTTTGATGGTAATAAATCACCAAAGCTCATGTGTAATCAATGATTATTGAATATCTTTGGTGATTGGATCAAACGTTTTAATTTTCTCTGGTCCTTAAACCATTAATTGTCTTTGTTTTTCCCCAAAAACTACAACATTTTCGTTTGGCACCAATACTTATATAAATGAGTTTTACTGTAAATCGACTTTGCAAATCATTTTATACCACTATATATTCATTGTATAATAGTATATAATGTCTATGAAATTAATACAAAGAAAGAAACTACTCTATACTCTATGTGTAAACCTTTCTTCGTAACGTCATGTATTAGTCATTCGTTGGTCATGTGGTTTTGAGGTGGTCTGTTGAGCTCTTAAACGATCTTTGATGGTAATAAATCACCAAAGCTCATGTGTAATCAATGATTATTGAATATCTTTGGTGATTGGATCAATCATTTTAATTTCATCTCGTCCTTAAACCATTAATTGTTTTTGTTTTTCCCCAAAAACTATAAAAATTTTCGTTTGTCACTAATACTTGTAAAAATTATTTTTAGTGTAAATTGACTTTGGAAATCATTTTTTACCACTATATATTCATTGTATAATAGTATATAACCAAAAATTGCGATTAACCGGCTGGCCGACTGTGGGCCTCATAGATCGATCGATCCTTAACATGCATGAGCAATGTATATTATTTTTTAGCAGTAGTACTAATGAACTCTTGATCACATTCCAAATCCATCATATATTGTGGCAGAAGACAAATTTCCACACCCATGCTCCCGGCCCCATCCCGACCAGGAAACAATGTGATTTTCCCATCGGCCTTGTTTGCGCAACCACTTCTAGTAGCAACTGCTTTCCCCAATCCGAATTCACAGGCGTACATGTCAAACCTTGGTGAGCTTCCAATGGTTACAGTGTTGGACTGCTCAAAGATCCCACTCAATTTCACAATTGACGGGGATTTAGACCATGAGTGAATCCATTCTTTGACTGTTGTATCATCATGCTTCCTTATAGCTTCATTTAACTGCAAAGCCGCCCAACCAAGACCCTTGCTGATCAAATCCGCCACCGTTGCTGTTCCCCTCACCAGGTTAACCGGATTGCCAAAATAATCATCAAGCAAAGGTGGGTTCAGCCTATGCCGGTTACTAGTTGCAAGCTTGCATACCGTTTCAGCATCTTGTGGTAGACGTCGGGCTCGTGTTATGCACCTCCACAGAAGTGCGGATACTGCTTGTAAACTTGATATCTTTTGGCATTCGGCTTCGGCATTCGCCTTTGCTTTGAGTTTGGAGATGGAAGACGATGACAAGTGGAAGAATCTCTCCATGACCACCTGTGGAGGGATTCGTTCGATGAATTGATCATGATGGGTGTAGGGAAGATTTATGATCGGATCACATCCCTTGATTGGTGTTCGTATGAAGAAGCAGCATTTACATTAATGAGATTATTATTATATGTTTGGCTCCAAGAATCCATGAAACGCCAGAAAGAAGTTCCATCAGCCACAACGTAAACGAATGGATGAAACAATGTGACATCGTTTGGACTAAGGATGTCGCACACAGTTACTGAGGATGTCGCGTAAACGAATTTGATTCCGGGGCTGTTTTCGGGATCTAAATAGATGACATACGATGGTGGGTTTGATTGTTTCCGAGTGGCCAGACGGCCGGCGAGAGGGTGTAAATTAGTGAGAGTGTCGGAGAGAGAGCGGCGTTGATACGACCCAGCTGAGGTAGTATCGGATAGATTGGACCCCTTTTAGCGTGTGCTAGCTCCGCAAGAATTAAGAGCAAGAAGATACAGATAATTGACTTAAAACGTGAATGATTTCATTGATTTGATTTGCTTAAATAGACATGTCGATACCCTAATTACCCTAACCTACAGACCGGGCTTGAGCCCAAACACTTATTCCTGACAAAACATAAAGCGACCCAAACATAAAACATAAAACATAAAACACATGATAGATGGCCTAGCCCATGACGAAATCATTGTGCCAAACGGGCGCAGCTTTGTTCCTCTTCCCACGACCCAACTGAACATCTTGGGGCGTAACATTCCCTTCCCCTTCGAAAATGACCTTGTCCCCAAGGTCATAAGTAGGATATGTAGCTTGAAAATCCGACAACCACTCCCACGTGGCTTCCTCTGGAGATCGACCTGACCATTGCACCAATACTTGGTCAACAAGATTGCCATTTCGCAACACCAAACGTGAATCACACACTGCCACAGGTTGTTCCATTGGTTGCCCATCTTGGAATTCTTCTGGAAGTTCGGTCACCGTATCGGTACTGGTTCCTGTAAAAAGTTTGAGAATCGACACATGAAAGACTGGATGAATCTTGCTTGTAACAGGTAGCGCAAGACGATAAGCAACTTTCCCAATGCGCTCCACTACCTCATATGGCCCATAAAACCTCTTGGCCAGCTTGTTGGACAATCGTTTAGCCAAGGTAATTTGACGGTAAGGTTGAAGTTTAACCAGCACCTTGTCCCCAACACTAAACTCAACGTCACGCCTCTTACGGTTAGCTTGATCTTCCATTCGATTTTTAGCAGCTAGCAAATTTTGCTTAAGTTGCCGCAACAGCGCATCTAGCTCTACCAACAAAGTATCAACAGCCGCTACTTTAGAAGATCCCGGTGGATAAGGTATCAAGGTCAAAGGCAATCTCCCATACAATGCTTGATAGGGCGTCATCTTAATGCTACTATGGTAGCTAGTATTGTAACAGTACTCGGCCCAAGGAAGAAGACGAACCCATTGACGAGGACGATCCGACACCATAGCCCTCAAATATTGTTCTAACCCACGATTAACAACCTCCGTTTGCCCATCCGACTGCGGGTGATAAGCCGTGCTATGATTAAGTTTCGTTCCACTGAGGGAAAACAATTGTGTCCAAAACTTACTAACGAAAATAGTGTCACGGTCCGACACGATTGTTTTGGGTAACCCATGAAGCTTTACCACAATGTCCAAAAACACTTCCGCCACCTTATGCGCATTAAAGCTGGTCGGCAATGGCCCAAAGTGAGCATACTTAGAAAAACGATCCACTACCACAAGGATAACTGTGAACCCATTAGAAGTTGGTAGTCCTGTTATGAAGTCCATGGAGATATCTTCCCAGACCGCGGACGGCGTAGGCAAGGGCTGGAGATAGCCCCCTATTGCTTGGGTTGAATACTTAGTTTGCTGGCAAACCAAACAGTGTTTGATATAGTCTTCTACAGCCTTACGCATGCCTGACCAATAGAATAATGATGATAATCCCACTAACATCTTCTTGACTCCTCCATGCCCCGCGCTAGGAGTGTCATGGAATTCGCGCAACAACAACATTTTTAATTTTGATTCCTTTCCCACAAAATATCGATTCCGAAAGATCACAAACCCTTGCTCTTGTCGAAACCCCTCGGGCTCTTCCCCCTTTTCGATTCGATGATGTAAAGTAACCAATTCCTCCAATGTCTCGTTTTCTTTTTTTAAATCCGCAAGCAAGCCCACAACGGGTTGGCTAATAGCCATAAAAGCGACATTAACAACCTCCTCGTCTTCATGCAAACGGGATAAAGCGTCCGCAACTTGATTCGTGTTCCCCTGCTTGTATTCGACCACAAAATCAAACCCCATTAATTTCCTGACATACTTCTGTTGAATGGGAGTTTGAATCACTTGTTGCATAAGTTCCTTAAGACTTTTATGATCAGTCCTAATGATGAATCGCCTTCCTAGCAGATATTGGCGCCATTTATAAACAGCCTCTACTATAGCGAATAACTCTTTTTGGTACGTGGCTGTGACACACATTCTCGGACCCAATTTACGGCTGAAGTAACTAACGGGATGGTTATTTTGTAACAAAACAGCGCCTATTCCTGTGGCCGAGGCGTCGGCTTCCACAACAAAGACTTGATCAAAATTTGGAAGACTCAAAATAGGGGCTGTAGATAATAGATGTTTGAGCCCTTCAAAAGCTGTCGCCTCTTGTATTCCCCACTTAAATCCCTCCTTTCGTAAAAGGTCAGTTAATGGAGCGGCCATCGTCGCATATCCCCGAATAAAACGACGATAATACCCAGCAAGTCCTAGAAACCCTCTCACTTGGCGTTGAGTGGTAGGTTCTGGCCAATCACGAACAACCTGAACCTTCTTTGGATCCATCTCTACACCGCGCCTAGAGATGATATGTCCTAG
Organism: Artemisia tridentata subsp. tridentata; assembly: GCA_021014915.2. Lineage (NCBI taxonomy): Eukaryota > Viridiplantae > Streptophyta > Magnoliopsida > Asterales > Asteraceae > Artemisia > Artemisia tridentata. The sequence goes on from CP139509.1 coordinate 16,550,056, forward strand.
GTACTCAAGAGTCTCAGCTCCAAATACACACTTGGAACGTTTCACAAAAAATTGGTGCTCCTGCAAAAGCTGAAAAACACACTCCAAGTGCGCAAGATGAGCAGCAAACGTGGTACTATAAACCAATATGTCATCAAAAAAAACGATAACGAATTTACGTAAATACGGAGAAAACAATCGGTTCATCGTTGCCTGGAAAGTGGAGGGAGCATTGGTTAGGCCAAATGGCATGACCAAAAACTCATAATGGCCATCATGTGTACGAAAAGCAGTCTTATACACATCTCTCTCATGGACTCGAATTTGATGGTACCCTGCTCGCAAATCCAACTTAGTAAAAAGACTAGCACCCCCAAGTTCATCGAACATCTCGTCCGCCGTTGGAATTGGAAATTTATCTTTAACAGTAACCGCATTCAACGCGCGGTAATCAACACAAAACCGATAACTCCTGTCCTTCTTTTTGACAAGTAAAACGGGCGAGGAGAATGGACTTTGACTAAAACGAATAATACCCTGACCCAACATCTCACTAACCAATTTCTCCATCTCTCCTTTTTGATAATGCGGATATCGGTAAGGCCGCACATTCACAGGCTTAGTATCAGGTAGTAAATGAATTCGGTGGTCAATAGAGCGATGAGGTGGCAAAGAATTGGGTACCTGAAAAAGGCCGTCAAATCGTTCCAACAACTGATCAACATCCTGGTTTCCGGATGCCGTGGTTTCCAAGCTTGTATCCACGCCGTCCGCCTCTAATGGTAAACTATGGATCTCGTACACACCATAGATGTCATCCTGCTCCAGCAATGCCTGCATCCGATGCAAACTAATCTTCTTCATGCGCAACGATTCGTCACCCTTTAACAAATAGGTAGTACCAAGAAGGGTGAACTCCATGGTTTGTTGTGCATAGTCATGCGTTACCTTCCCCAATTTTTGTAGCCATTGAATCCCCAAAACAACATCGAGCCCTTGCATTGGCAACACATATAAATCAACCTCTATCGTTACTCCTTGCATGTGAAGAGTAACACGAGAGCAAACACTCTCACACAACAATGTTGCACCACTTCCAATATAGACTTTAAACACTTTCGTCGGTTGCAAAGGTAAACACAGTTTCTCGACCACATCAGGCCGAATAAAATTATGTGTGCTACCGTTGTCAATGAGCACATGAACATCCTTCATACCAATCGTACCCCAAAGTTGAAGAGAACGAGGGCTGCCGTGACCAATGAGGGAATTAAGGATAGAGATATCACCACTCTCGACGACGTCTTCACCACCATCAGGTATTGCGGTACCCTGATCATCCTCCTCTTCGGACATTAACAACAAAAATTTTCCAGGGCATTTATGCCCCCGTACCCACCGGTTGTCGCAGTTAAAACACAATCCCTTGTTGAGGCGGTCTTGACGTTCCGCTGGAGAGATCCACTTAATAGCAAGTGGCTTGGTACCGGCATTAGGAGTCGGTAACAAGGGTGGTTTAGGTGCACTAGCTGTTGTTGTCGCCCCTCCAAAACGAGACTGTGATTGCTTCTGACCTCCAACAGTCGTTGTCACTTTAGATGCCATAACAGAAGTTGGGGTTCCTTGATCCTCTAATCGATCTTCGGTGATTCTGGCCAAGGAAAACGCGTCACCTAACGTTGTAGGTTTGGAGATAAGAAGTTCCCGTTGTAACGCCGGTTTAAGACCAGATATGTAGAAGGAGATGAGTAGATTTTCAGAGATGTTCGTGACCCGATTCATGAGTTTTTCAAACTCACTTTGATACTGTGCCACTGAACCCGTTTGTAACAGCTTAGAGAGAGCTCCTTGCGGGTCCTCATACTTAGACGGGCCAAACCGATTCCTAACGCTGTCCAAAAATCCATCCCAACTGGTTACTAGCTTGTTGCGCGTCATCCATCTAAACCACTCTGCCGCATCACCTTCTAGGTTGAACCCCACAACTCGTAACCTCTGGTCGTCTGGAGTTGACAAAAGAGCAAAGTACTCGGTGATGGCGAAAATCCAGCTTTCTGGATCGGCACCAGTGAACTTAGGCACATCTAAACGCATGGATCGTGGTAACGCTGATCCAAGATCCCCACCTGCTCCATGACGCATCTGTACCAGCCCCCTGGTAGCCTGCAATTCTGCGTGCAACGCAGCGAACTGAGCTTGAAAAGCATCCGACTGCTCCTTAAGCAGTAAACGTATAGCGGTTTCATCCATAGCAATGAAAGCACCAGTTGATACGACCCAGCTGAGGTAGTATCGGATAGATTGCACCCCTTTTAGCGTGTGCTAGCTCCGCAAGAATTAAGAGCAAGAAGATACAGATAATTGACTTAAAACGTGAATGATTTCATTGATTTGATTTGCTTAAATAGACATGTCGATACCCTAATTACCCTAACCTACAGACCGGGCTTGAGCCCAAACACTTATTCCTGACAAAACATAAAGCGACCCAAACATAAAACATAAAACACATGATAGATGGCCTAGCCCATGACGAAATCATTGTGCCAAACGGGCGCAGCTTTGTTCCTCTTCCCACGACCCAACTGAACATCTTGGGGCGTAATAGGCGTAGGTCATCTAAAAAAGCGGTGATGGAAAAAACATTTAAAACGATCTTTGATGTTAATAAATCACCAAAGCTCATGCCTAATCAATGATTATTTAATATCTTTGGTGATTGGATCAACTATTTTAATTTCCTCTATTCCTTAAACCATTAATTGTTTTTCTCTTTCCCCAGAAACTACAAAAATTTTCGTTTGGCACCATTACTTATATAAATGAGTTTTACTTTAAATTGACTTTGCAAATCATTTTATACCACTATATATTCATTGTATAATAGTATATAATGTGCTTGAAATTAATACAAAGAAAGAAACTACTCTATACACTATGTGTATACCTTTCTTCGTGACATCATGTATTGGTCATGTGGTTTTGATGTGGTCTGTTGAATTTTTAAACGATATTTGATGTTAATAAATTACCAAAGCTCATGTGTAATCAAAGATTATTGAATATCTTGGTGATTGGTTTGACCATTTTAATTTCCTCTGGTCCTTAAACCATTAATTGCTTTTCTTTTTCCCCAAAATCTACAAAATTTTTTGTTTGGCACTAATACTTATATAAATTATTTTTATTGTAAATTGACTTTGGAAATCATTTTTACCACTATATATTCATTGTATAATAGTATATAATGTCCATGAAATTACTATAATTAAAGAAACTACACTATACTCTTTGTGTAAATCTTTCTTCCTGACGTCATGTATTGGTCATTCATTGGACATGTGGTTTTGATGTGGTCTGTTGAGCTCTTAAACGATTGATAACGCTCATTTTGTACATGTTTTTATAGCGTTATTTGTGTGTTTTTAAGCGAAATATAGTCATGATTATGATGATTTTATGCTTAAAAGTTGTTGAAGATGTGTTTAAGTCTAGGTACAAGGAAATATCAAGAAAGACGAAGAAAAGCTATGAAATTCAAGAAAATATCGAAGAAAAGTTCGTCAACAAATACATGGATGCATGATATGATCATTTCCGGTTGTACGTTAGAGGATGAAAGGATTAAGTCAAGATTAGGAGCCAAAAAGTGTGTTAAAATTTTGAGCTCTATGCTAGCTTGAAGCCAAAATATGTGAAGAAAATTGGCTCCTGACCCAAGGTTTAAGTTTCAAGACCCTAGGTTTGAGAAGCGGGAGCTCATACCTGAGGTATGGGAATTCATACCTGAGGTTTAGCCCATACCCAGGGTTTACATTTTCATACCCGAGGTATGCAGAAAAACTGACATGAAGAGTTGCATTAACTCTCCACTTTAAGCACCATTATGTATTGAGTCCGATCATTTGCTTTTTAATTATGATTATTGATGAAGAATATCAGTTTTAGGGGTGTCTTACAAGCTTAAATAAGACCCCTAATCACTTGTTTTAGAGAACAACACTCACAATCAAACCTTACACCATAAGGATTTGATTATACTACTTTCTAACCCAAAAGAGCTTAAAAATCTCTGCCATTCTCAAGGAAGATAACTAGTAGAAGAGGTGGAAGATTCCCTTGTTCGATTGAAGGCCTCAAAGAGTGCTGCAACTCTTTCATTACTCATTGTAATTTTACTATTGGGTAATTTTCTTTATTATTAATCATGTTGAATTGGTTTAAGTTGAATGCAATTTTATGTTTTATTATGATACTTGTTATGGAATGATTCGTGATACTTGTTTGGGAATGATGTGACTAATTGTATGAATGTTAGACGTTTAGTAGGTTGTAAAAAGTGATTAATTCTATGGGTTTGTTTAAATAAATTTGTGTCCTAAAACTTGTTGGTTGAGTAATGTTGGATTTAAAGGATGAAAAGACTTCTAATAATTATTTGATTCCAAGAGTTAGTGACAAACAAATTGGTATTCGATAAGTGACGAATATCAAATATACAAGTTTTTAAACGGATTCGAAATTATTTAATCACGAGAATGGGTTGAAAAGACTCGTAAGAACCAATTTAACTAATCAACTTTTTCATACATTTTATTACGAAAGAGCTAGCATAGTGGGATGAGATTTGGCCGAAAAGACTCACCCGTGAAACTAGTAGAAACATGGATTTCCTTGATATTACCATTTGATTAGAAGTCCTTGTGAATATTGATATGTGCCTTCTAAGTTTCACCCAAACATGTTCTACATCATATCACGATTAGTCATGATTCCTAAATAAGTATGCTTTATTTTAATTGTTTGTTTGCTCGAGTTACATTGAAACCATTGTTCGTTTAAATCGTTTCTAGTACTTTTGATCGTGACAATCTTAAGTGCTATACCATTAATGTTACTAAAATCACAATTAACTAGTTCCTTGGGACGAACCTTATTTACCATCAACAATACTACAATTGAACGAGTATACTTGCTCGTGTGTGTTTCTTTGAAATGATAATGGTAATTAATAAGAATTAAAAAAAAAATTAAAATTTGAAGTGAAATTTGGAGATAATAAACTAAATAAGATCCTCTATTATGAAACCCATCAAGTTTTTGGCGCCGCTGTCGGGGACTATGATTATTTTTAATTATTTTTGGTATATATAATGGTATAAGTTGTTTTAGTATTTGTTTGCGTCATTTTAGTTTCAATTTTTGCTTATTTGCATATTTGGTGTGTTTGGTTGATGATTGTTGAGTGTTTGATTGTTTGTTTTATTTTGAGTTTCCTTGATCTTCTTCTTATTAAGTTTAATATAATGAGTACTATGCATAAGGATGTCGAAATCTATAAAAGAAAAATAAGTTTTAAGATGATTTTAGAAAAAAATTTGCTGCAAACCTTGTATAATCCTACGGATACTGCCGGTATGTCTTCGGATACCGCCGGCCAGCAATTTCAATACCTCCGGTTCTCGAAAAAAAAAATGTCTTCACTCATACCGCCGGTATAAATGCATACCGGGCGGTATAATGTTTCTGTTCGAAAAAACCTCCGGCCGAAAAAAAGATACCGCCGGTATGGCTTAAAAAAATAATAATAATAAAAAATAAATATTATTTTTCTTTTTCTTTTCTTTTCTTTGTTGGTAATTAGTTGTATTTGTTCTTGTACCTTGGTTGTATTTAGTTGTTCTAACTTTTTGTATGATTTTCTTTTCCTCGTAGTTAATTAGTTTTATTTTTACTAACCCCTAACGTTTGGTTTGGTTATGTTGTTATGTATGTTTGGTTTATTCTTAGTTATGGATACACTTAGCGAAGTTTCGGCTTACTTGGAAAATTTGGAAAAGGAATTGATGGACGAAGGAGATGCTATGTCTATAATGGAAAAAATGATTGATTTTGAAAAGGTGAAGTTGCAAGAGAAAGAGAAGGAAGTTGAAAGTATGGAATTTGAGCATGAAAAACCTCGGGTAGTTACTTTTACTCGTGCTAAGTTGAGAGAATATGACAAGCCATTTATGAGGTATTCCACACCGTGTGGAGTGGAAGGATTAGGAGCTTGGGATGCGGAATGTAATCTTGGACAAAATGATAGTTATGTGACTTTTGCTTTCTATGAAAAATTTGGGAATGGAAAATTTGAAGTTGACAAGTATAATAGGAAAATTGCAAGAGATGTGAAGATTGATATTCATGGTTTTACTTTTGCCATGGATTTGGTTATTGATGAATATGAAGATACGACGGATCCTTCCGTGGTATTTGGGCGAAATTTCTTGTTGGCAACCAAATGTGTTATTGATTTTGATTTGGGTGAAATGCAAGTTAGAGTTGGAGAATTGCAAGATGATAAAGATGTTAGTTGGTTGATTGAACAAATGGAGGAAGTTTGTGAAAATGAAGATGGTTTCAATGGAAGTATTGAAATGGTTAAAATGGGAAAGGCCACCCGTTTGAAACAAAAACACCTACCCTTTAAAGGTCTCATACCTTTACCATCATCATTGCCACACCCTACCACCCTCATTAAAGGAGAAGGTTCTTCCAACAAAACATCCTCACTAAATGAAAAACCAACCAAAGAACCCATTGATGAAGCAAAATGTGTTGAAGAGATTACTATGAAGTTTAAAGAATTATTGAATGAAAAGCCAATACTTTATGTGTTGGAACATTACGCTCACTATAGGAAGTTATTGGATGAAATTTTGGTGGAGAAAATGAAGCTTGATACGAAGAAGGAAATTGAGGAAGAAGAAGAGGAGAAAGTGATGGAGAAAGGGTTACCTAAAAAGAAAGAAGATTCGGGTAATTATCTCATTCCACTAAAAGTGAATGGAACTGTTGCAATCAATGCATTGGCAGATACAGGGGCAAGTGTTAGCATAATGCCTTATAAGCTTTACAAAATTATGGAATTGGGAAGAGCTATTCCTTCCAATGATGTTTTATTGATGGCTGATAATTCAGTGGCAAAAGCTTATGGTAAAGTTAAGAATGTGAGGTTACAAATTGGATTTCAAACCTATTTTGTGACTTTTTGGTTATGCACGTACCTGTTGATAAAGAGACACCTATGTTGGGGGGACGCCCGTTCTTGAGCACAATAGGAGCGATTATTGATAATGGGAAAGGAACTATGGAAATAGATGATGGAGTAGCAAGAAGGATCTACCATGCAAAGAAGAGAGAAAAAGTTTTAGCCGATGAAGAGTCGGATGATGAAGATTGGTTGGATGTATTTGATATAAGCCATGATAATGAAGGCAATCCAAAATATAGGAAAACAGCCCCATCATTTGATCACATTGAAGATGATATGGAAAGAGCATTGGCTATGGAGAATTACTTCAATCCATTCAAGAACATTACAGTATTCAAGAAAATGGTTGATTTCCTTGGTTCCATGCCAATTAAGCTTAAAAATATTTATTGGATATCGGATGGGTATAACAAATATCAAAAGATTGAAAGTGATAATGATTGGCACACTAAGATAGAGATCACCAGTCCGGGTGGACGCCGATTCACTCGTGCTTTTAAAACAAAGGAAACCGATAGAGTTCTTTCGAGGAAGTTTCATTCGGAGGATATTCTTAGGTTTGGGAGTTATTTTGACTAAACGAAGCAAGGATGAGGAAGAATAAAGAAGCTTATGATTAAGCTTGTGCTCATTTTGTTCTTATGAGTTTTTACCTTGTTTGCTTATTATTATGATGTTTTGCATGTCTTTGTTAAGTTGAAGTGTGTTTTAGCTCTTGAGTATTTATGAGAATAAGCAATGAAAAGTTTGGGTTGTTAGTTTGTTTGAATTGATCAATGATAAGATTGAATGAAATGATGAAAGTGTTTTGAAGTTGTGGAAATGTTTATTCAATGAATGAATGTTTTTGAGAAGACAAAAATGAATTTTGTGTCAAGACCCTCGGTTTTTAGAACCAAACCTACGGTCCAAGTACTAAACCTTCGGTTTAGTATGAATGTTCAAAAACTTTGAGAAAGGAAAGAAAGAAAGAAAGAAGAAAAAAAAAACCCACAAGTTCATCATCATCATCATTTCAAAAGTTTGGAGATAGAGATCAATTGAGTTGATAGATAACCTTTGGCATCAAAAAGAGTAAGTAACATCCATCCTTACTAAACTACATTGTTCTAATTCGAATTTGATTTTTAGGGTTCTAAATTGGGCGATTTTTACATAGTTTGAATTTAGTGCAATTAGTTGATGGGTTTACTAGAGATGGGTTATAAGGATTGTTTGGAAGTCGAATTGAATGAAATGATTAAGAATTGAGAGAGAATTTGATGTTATAAGATTTAGGGTTTATATATGTCGAAAATTTTGGGATAATTCATCAAGATTAAATGAGTTTGATGTGGTATATGGTTAAGAATTAGTGTTTGAATGCTAGATGATTAGTTATATGGACCACTATTTAGTTGTGATTAATCTTGATTTTTAAGATGAGACATGGAAGGAATTAGGAGATTATGGATTGAAAGGTAGAATCAAGAAGGATTAAGATGAATTAGTTGTTTCAAGTGAAGATAGAAAAAAAAAATTAAAAAGAGAAGCTGCAGACCGACGGCCCGAAAAACCATGCCGCCGGCCTGGGATCATATTCAACCCATACCGCCGGTATAATCGCAAACCGGGTGGCATGGGGCTACTGTGTTGAAAAAAAAAATTCTCTTTCTTCTTCTTGTTAACGATTTTATGTTCTAACCTTTAATATCAATATTCCTCTTGTGTTTTGATTGGTTGTTTTGTAGAAGCTAGTTGGAAGAGACATAAATGTCAATCCACTCATTGCTTTGAATGAGAAACTCGGTGACGACGAAGTTGTTAATCTTATGCCCGTGACAAGTGAACATCTGAGATGGACTAAGTAGAGTAAAGAAGCGAAAGCATGTTACAATAGGAGATTGGCAAAGTTACAAAAGAAAGAGATTGCGGTACCTAGGTTATTGAGTGGAAATTTGTTGCGACAATATAATCTCATTGGCACTCTTAAAGACCTATGGAGGATGAGTACGGAGCATGGAGATCAAGCATATGAAGATCATAGTTTTGAGTATGCCGTTGTAGGAGCAGAAAAGGTAATCTATAAAGAATGGTGTCTAGAGTTCTTTTCCACCATTTATTTCAACCAAAAGGTGAAAGATATCATGGATGAGAAATGCATTTGGTTTAGGTTATGTGGACATGATCATGTGTGTACTTTGCCGGAGTTCGGGCAATTACTTGGGTTATATGACGATGATGACTTTAAGCATGCAGATTTTGAAGCACATATGACTCAATTAGAGAGAGAACCGGACAAGTATGTTGGAAGGAAAATATGGAATGAAATAGGAGATCCGAATAGTGTTGCACCTTATAAAGAAAGGGACATTCAATCACCGCTAGCCCTACTTCTACACAAAATCATTGTGAATTCGTTTGTGCATAGGGGGCATAGTAATCATAAAGTTCATGCGATAGATTTGTGGATAATAGAAATGCTTATGGATCCAGATAAAAATATGAATGTTCTGTGGACTTTGGCGGTATATTTGTCAAAAAGAGCGACTATCATGTCTGAACATGGTTATATAAATAGTGGACACTATGTGACTAGGATTGGAAAAACTTTAGGATATGATACGGAGGAAGAGTTGAGTAAGATAACAGTGATAAAAGAATGCGAGAAGCTTGACAAGAAGGTGTTAAAAGATTTACTTGATGATGAAAGGATGTGTTTGGTTGATAGACTTAGAAATGAGAATCGCGGACCACCACCACCACGACAAGATCAACTAAATGTTGGAGAGTCTTCGGGATTGAATGCTAGTTGGGGTGATTGGCACGTGAATTTACCACAAGTGGAAAGAAGAGAAGTGTGGAGGGACATGAGCTTGATGAGAATTGGACATCAAATGGATTATTGCGCACCAATTCTCACCCACGTTGGACAAAATTGTGTACCACCTTATACTTTTTCTATGGCGTATGAACCAATTGAAGTTCCACCCTACCCTTACCCTTACACGCCTTATCCTTCGGGACATGTACCCTACCCAACATATAGCACAGGTCCAAGTAATGAAGGGTGCAATGTTAGCGAAGAAGCTTTTGCGGGATATTATTCTAATGTTGGGACACAAAGTTATGAAGCAGGAACGACATCAGGAGGAGGATATGGTCCTTTGGTTACATATGCAGGAGATGAGACGGATGATGAATGAATTTCATTCATGGCTATGGCGAGTTTTGAACAATATTTATGTTTTTATTCGTACTTTATTATGTTTGTTTAGTAATATTATGTCTTAGACCTCTTATTATTATTATGTGTGGTTAGGATTTTTACTTTGGTTATTGGTATTATTGCATTTTGTGTTTTGTGTTTTGTTTTGCTTACTTTTCAGGTTTGCGATACCATGAGATCATGGCTAGTTCATATGGTTGGTATATTTTGGAGCTTGGAGTTTCCAACTCATGCGTTTTAACACCAAATATGGAATGCGCTTGATTTCTCGGTGATGTCATTTACTATTTTATTTTTCCCTATTTCCTTTACTTTGAAGTTAATTTTTCACATTGAGGACAATGCAAAACTTAAGTGTGGGGGGGGGGGGGAAGTAAATAGTGAAAATGATTCGATTTTTAATTTTTTGTGATTAAGGAAATAGTTGTTTTTACAATAGCATAAAATGGCAATTTTGAAATTTTTAACGAATCTCGGTTAAGTGAATAAATCTGTTCTTAGGATTGATAACATTGCTTGAGCATTTTTAGCCGATTCTACCAAATATGTGAGGATTTGAGCCTATTATTTGAAGCATATATTTTATGCTTAAATTCTATTTTCTTGCTAAGAGTGTGCCGGTGATTGAATTGATTCTAGAACTTGTACTTGTCATGCATTACGAATTCCAAAGTGAGGTCACATTTTTGTGATATAAATGAATTTAAATGATAAGAGGCGACTTAGGGTTAAACCAAATGGCCTTCTATTTTGCATCTAATGATATATTAGCTAGCCACATCGGTTAGTTAACCTTCAATATGGACCCATTTGTTAGCACTCATTTTTAGTGCTAGATACCCTTAGTTCAACCCTTTTGAGCCTATCTTTTCATTTCTTGATTCAACCCAGAAAAGAGAAATTTTGCACCTTTAAACCTTAGCCTATTTTTTTTTAGTCAAGTTGAATCGATGAATTACTTGTTGTTGATCAGAAGAATTTTTGATGATTATGAGTCTACACTTTGTATTTCGAATATACCTTTCTGACGAAGACGAAGGTAGCTACTTCTTATTTGTATCTTTTTGAGGTATATGCTCATCCAAAGTGTGGGGGAAGCAAAAAAAAAAAAAAAAAAAAAAAAAAAAAAAAAAGAGAGAGAGAGAGAGAGAGAAAGCCAATGAGCTATGATCGTAAGAATTAGCCAATGCGCTAAATGATATGATATGAATGTTGATCGATGGATGAATAAAGGAGGAAGGAAGAATTGTGATGAAAGGCTATAATCATTTGAGGATACATGGTTCGATTGTTTTTGCATCAAGTAATTCTGGTATTTAACTTGATTCTTGAAAATTATATTAACCAAATAATCCCATGTCTTATCCTACCCTTTTTGCTTTTGTGAAAATAGCGAATGTATGAATATTGTAGTGACCATCCGGTTTTTGAATAGTTGAACAACGTTGCTAGCGAACTAGAACGTGTTTTAGTGACCATCCGTTATTTGACTATTCAAGAATTCGTTGTTAGCGATCTATTATATTTTGTACAATAGTTATTTGAGCATAAGTTGATATCAACCCTTGAAGCCTTGAACCCAAATGAAAGTCCTCTTTGATAAATTAATTTATTTCTTACATGATTTGGATTAGTTTTGATACTTGTACAAGCTTATGGTATGACATGAATCACGACTGAGCAATTGAGTGAGATATCTTCCCAAACAAAAGAAATGAGTGTGAGTGAATTAAATTATTCTCTTCTTTTCGTGAGGAGCTTAGTTGTGTTATCTAGCTTGATCGAGTTAATCGTTTTGATTTCACAAATAAAATAATAGAAATTACTTTTTGACTTTTTACTTCGGTATTAAGGGAAATTAGTGACATTTTAGAAAATAATGGATGATGGCTATTGAAAAAATAATTTTCCAAATGATTACTTTGCTTGAGGGCAAGCAAAACTTAAGTGTGGGAGATTTGATAACGCTCATTTTGTACATGTTTTTATAGCGTTATTTGTGTTTTTTTATGCGAAATATAGTCATGATTATGATGGTTTTATGCTTAAAAGTTGTTGAAGATATGTTTAAGTCTAGGTACAAGGAAATATCAAGAAAGACGAAGAAAAGCTATGAAATTCAAGAAAATATCGAAGAAAAGTTCGTCAACAAATACATGGATGCATGATATGATCATTTCCGGTTGTACGTCAGAGGATGAAAGGATTAAGTCAAGATTAGGAGCCAAAAAGTGTGTTAAAAGTTTGAGCTCTATGCTAGCTTCAAGCCAAAATATGTAAAGAAAATTGGTTCCAGACCCAAGGTTTAAGTTTCAAGACCCTAGGTTTGAGAAGGGGGAGCTCATACCTGAGGTATGGGAATTCATACCTGAGGTTTAGCCCATACCCAGGGTTTACATTTTCATACCCGAGGTATGCAGAAAAACTGACACGAAGAGTTGCATTAACTCTCCACTTTAAGCACCATTAAGTATTGAGTCTGATCATTTGCTTCTTAATTATGATTATTGATGAAGAATATCAGTTTTAGGGGTGTCTTACAAGCTTAAATAAGACCCCTAATCACTTGTTTTAGAGAACAACACTCACAATCAAACCTTACACCATAAGGATTTGATTATACTACTTTCTAACCCAAAAGAGCTTAAAAATCTCTGCCATTCTCAAGGAAGATAACTTTTAGAAGAGGTGGAAGATTCCCTTGTTCGATTGGAGGCCTCAAAGAGTGCTACAACTCTTTCATTACTCATTGTAATTTTACTATTGGGTAATTTTCTTTATTATTAATCATGTTGAATTGGTTTAAGTTGAATGCAATTTTATGTTTTATTATGATACTTGTTATGGAATGATTCGTGATACTTGTTTGGGAATGATGTGACTAATTGTATGAATGTTGGACGTTTAGTAGGTTGTAAAAAGTGATTAATTCTATGGGTTTGTTTAAATAAATTTGTGTCCTAAAACTTGTTGGTTGAGTAATGTTGGATTTAAAGGATGAAAAGACTTCTATTAATTATTTGATTCCAAGAGTTAGTGACAAACAAATTGGTATTCGATAAGTGACGAATATCGAATATACAAGTTTTTAAACGGATTCGAAATTATTTAATCACGAGAATGGGTTGAAAAGACTCGTAAGAACCAATTTAACTAATCAACTTTTTCATACATTTTATTACGAAAGAGCTAGCGTAGTGGGATGAGATTTGGCCGAAAGGACTCACCCGTGAAACTAGTAGAAACATGGATTTCCTTGATATTACCATTTGATTAGAAGTCCTTGTGAATATTGATATGTGCCTTCTAAGTTTCACCCAAACATGTTCTACATCATATCACGATTAGTCATGATTCCTAAATAAGTATGCTTTATTTTAATTGTTTGTTTGCTCGAGTTACATTGAAACCATTGTTCGTTTAAATCGTTTCTAGTACTTTTGATCGTGACAATCTTAAGTGCTATACCATTAATGTTACTAAAATCACAATTAACTAGTTCCTTGGGACGAACCTTATTTACCATCAACAATACTACAATTGAACGAGTATACTTGCTCGTGTGTGTTTCTTTGAAATGATAATGGTAATAAGAATAAAAAATAAATAAAAAATAAAATTTGAAGTGAAATTTGGAGATAATAAACTAAATAAGATCCTCTATTATGAAACGCATCAACGATCTTTGATGGTACTAAATAAAGTTCATCTGTAATCAATGATTATTGAATATCTTTGGTGATTAGATCGACCATTTTAATTTACTCTAGTCCTTTAACCATTAATTGTTTTTCTTTTTCCCCAAAAATTACAAAATTTTTGGTTTGCCACTAATACTTTTAAAAATTATTTTTACTGTAAATTGACTTTGGAAATCATTTTTACCACTATATATTCATTGTATAATAGTATATAATGTCCATTAAATTAATACAAAGAAAAAAAAAATACTCTATACTCTGGGTAAATCTTTCTTCGTGACGTCATGTATTGGTCATGTGGTTTTGATGTGGTCTGTTGAGCTCTTAAACGATCTTTGATGGTTATAAATACAGCTCATGTGTAATTAATGATTATTTAATATCTTTAGTGATTGGATCGATCATTTTAATTTCCACTATTCCTTAAACCATTAATTGTTTTTCTTTTTCCTCAGATACTACAAAATTTTTCATTTGGCACCAATACTTATATAAATGAGTTTTACTAAAAATTGACTGTGTAAATCATTTTATACGACTATATATTCATTGTATAATAGTATATAATGTGCATGAAATAATACAGACAAAGAAACTACTCTATACTCTATGTGTAAACCTTTCTACGTGACATCATGTATTGGTCATTCATTGGTCATGTGGTTTTGATTTGGTCTGTTGAACTTTTAAACGATCTTTGCTGTTAATAAATCACCAAAGCTTATGTGTAATCAATGATTATTGAATATCTTGGTGATTGGATCTACCATTTTAATTTCATATGGTTCTTAAACCATTAATTGTTTTTCTTTTTCCCAAAAAACTACAAAATTTTCCATTTTGCACTAATACTTGTATAAATTATTTTTACTTTAAATTGACTTGAAATCATTTTTACCACTATATATTCATTGTATAATTGTATATAATGTCCATGAAATTAATACAAATAAAGAAACTACTCTATACACTTTGTGTAAATCTTTCTTCGTGACGTCATGTATTGGTCATTCATTGGTAATGTGGTTTTGATGTGGTCTGTTGAGCTCTTAAACGATCTTTGATGGTAATAAATAAAGCTCATGTGTAATTAATGATTATTGAATATCTTTGGTGATTGGATCGACCATTTTAATTTCCTCTGGTCCTTTAACCATTAATTGTTTTTCTTTTTCCCCAAAAACTACAAAATTTTTCGTTTGGCACCAGTACTTATATAATTGAGTTTTACTGTAAATTGACTTTGGAAATCATTTTTTACCACTATATATTCATTGTATATATAATAGTATATAATGTCCATGAAATTAATACAAAGAAAGAAACTACTTTATACACTTTGTGTAAATCTTTCTTCGTGACGTCGTGTATTAGTCATTCATTGGTCATTTGGTTTTGACGTGGTCTGTTGAGCTCATAAACGATCTTTGATGGTAATAAATCACCAAAGCTCATGTGTAATCAATGATTATTGAATATCTTTGGTGATTGGATCAAACGTTTTAATTTTCTCTGGTCCTTAAACCATTAATTGTCTTTGTTTTTCCCCAAAAACTACAAAATTTTCGTTTGGCACCAATACTTATATAAATGAGTTTTATTGTAAATCGACTTTGCAAATCATTTTATACCATATATTCATTGTATAATAGTATATAATGTCTATGAAATTAATACAAAGAAAGAAACTACTCTATACTCTATGTGTAAACCTTTCTTCGTTACGTCATGTATTGGTCTTTCGTTGGTCATGTGGTTTTGAGGTGGTTTGTTGAGCTCTTAAACGATCTTTGATGGTAATAAATCACCAAAGCTCATGTGTAATCAATGATTATTGAATATCTTTGGTGATTGGATCAATCATTTTAATTTCATCTGGTCCTTAAATCATTAATTGTTTTTGTTTTTCCCCAAAACTATAAAAATTTTCGTTTGTCACTAATACTTATATAAATTATTTTTATTGTAAATTGACTTTGGAAATCATTTTTTACCACTATATATTCATTGTATAATAGTTTATAATGTCCAAGAAATTAATACCAAGAAAGAAACTACTTTATACTCTTTGTGTAAATCTTTCTTCGTGATGTCGTGTATTAGTCATTCATTGGTCATTTGGTTTTGACGTGGTCTGTTGAGCTCATAAACGATCTTTGATGGTAATAAATCACCAAAGCTCATGTGTAATCAATGATTATTGAATATATTTGGCGATCGGATCGACCATTTTAATTTACTCTGGTCCTTAAACCATTAATTGTTTTTCTTTTTCCCCAAAAACTACAAAATTTTTCGTTCGGCACTAATACTTATATAAATTATTTTTACTGTAAATTGTATTGTAAATTATTTTTTATCACTATATATTCATTATATAATAGTATATAATGTCCATGAAATTAATAAAGAGAAATAAATCACTCTATACTCTTTGTGTAAATCTTTCTTCGTGACGTAATGTATTCGTCATTCATTGGTAATGTGGTTTTGAGGTGGTCTATTGAGCTCTTAAACGATCTTTGTTGGTAATAAATCACCAAAGCTCATGTGTAATCAATGATTATTGAATATCTTTGCTGATTGGATTAAACGTTTTAATTTTCTCTGGTCCTTAAACCATTAATTGTCTTTGTTTTTCCCCAAAAACTACAAAATTTTCGTTTGGCACCAATACTTATATAAATGAGTTTTACTGTAAATCGACTTTGCAAATCATTTTATACCACTATATATTCATTGTATAATAGTATATAATGTCTATGAAATTAATACAAAGAAAGAAACTACTCTATACTCTATGTGTAAACCTTTCTTCGTTACGTCATGTATTGGTCATGTGGTTTTGAGGTGGTCTGTTGAGCTCTTAAACGATCTTTGATGGTAATAAATCACCAAAACTCAAGTGTAATCAATGATTATTGAATATCTTTGGTGATTGGATCAATCATTTTAATTTCATCTGGTCCTTAAACCATTAATTGTTTTTGTTTTTCCCCAAAAACTATAAAAATTTTCGTTTGTCACTAATACTTATATAAATTATTTTTACTGTAAATTGACTTTGGAAATCATTTTTTACCACTATATATTCATTGTATATAGTATATAACCAAAAATTGCAATTAACCGGCTGGCCGACTGTGGGCCTCATAGGTCGATCGATCCTTAACATGCATGAGCAATGTATATTATTTTTTAGCAGTAGTACTAATGAACTCTTGATCACATTCCAAATCCATCATATATTGTGGCAGAAGACAAATTTCCACACCCATGCTCCCGGCCCCATCCCGACCAGGAGACAATGTGATTTTCCCATCGGCCTTGTTTGCGCAACCACTTCTAGTAGCAACTGCTTTCCCCAATCCGAATTCACAGGCGTACATGTCAAACCTTGGCGAGCTTCCAATGGTTACAGTGTTGGACTGCTCAAAGATCCCACTCAATTTCACTATTGACGGGGATTTAGACCATGAGTGAATCCATTCTTTGACTGTTGTATCATCATGCTTCCTTATAGCTTCATTTAACTGCAAAGCCGCCCAACCAAGACCCCTGCTGATCAAATCCGCCGCCGTTGCTGTTCCCCTCACCAGGTTAACCGGATTGCCAAAATAATCATCAGGCAAAGGTGGGTTCAGCCTATGCCGGTTACTAGTTGCAAGCTTGCATACCGTTTGAGCATCATGTGGTAGACGTCGGGCTCGTGTTATGCACCTCCACAGAAGTGCGGATACTGCTTGTAAACTTGATATCTTTTGGCATTCGGCTTCGGCATTCGCCTTTGCTTTGAGTTTGGAGATGGAAGACTGATACGTGCATAACAAGACCATGTCCAAAGAATATCAACCAATGACTCCATCAATTACGCATACGTCCACGTTTCATATTGAAGTAGTTATTTACATGCATGAGTAAGTTGCATGCATTATTTTAGGAAGACAGTAAACCAGTTATTTAAATGTGCTAGTGGGTAGGTTAGTTACTAAGCAGTTTTGTATTTTTCTTTGGGCTATAAATTGTAATCGTATGCATGAATGTAAGCGGAGAAGAAAAAGAATGAATTAGTTCAAGAGTTAGTTCTTAGTTTAGTTATAGTTTAGAAGGAGAATAACCATATCGAATCGGTTTCTATCAATTTATTGATACGTGCATAACAAGACCATGTCCAAAGAATATCAACCAATGACTCCATCAATTACGCATACGTCCACGTTTCATATTGAAGTAGTTATTTACATGCATGAGTAAGTTGCATGCATTATTTTAGGAAGATAGTAAACCAGTTATTTAAATGTGCTAGTGGGTAGGTTAGTTACTAAGCAGTTTTGTATTTTTCTTTGGGCTATTCTTTGGAGTAATTGATGGAGTCATTGGTTGATATTCTTTGGACATGGTCTTGTTATGCACGTATCAAAGACGATGATAAGTGGAAGAATCTCTCCATGACCACCTGTGGAGGGATTCGTTCGATGAATTGATGATGGGTGTAGGGAAGATTTATGATCGGATCACATCCCTTGTTTGGTGTTCGTATGAAAGAAGAAGCATTTGCATTTGTGTTGTTGGATTTATTATTGACGATGTCGCGTAAACAAATTTGATTCCGGGGCTGTTTTCGGGATCTAAATAGATGACATACGATGGCGGGTTTGATTGTTTCCGAGTGGCCAGACGGCCGGCGAGAGGGTGGAAATTAGTGAGAGTGTCGGAGAGAGAGCGGCGTAGGTCATCTAAAAAAGCGGTGATGGAAAAAACATTATTTTCCTTGGGTGGTTTTGCAAAAAGAAGACCCTTTTGGCTGTAGTTGAGGTTCAGGTAAACGAGCTCAAAGGGCGTCAAGTGGATTGGTTCTTGTGGGAGATCATCTCTTGGTTTGATAAACCATTCGGAAACACAAGTTACAGTTGGTGCCGGAACCATCTGATGGTTAGGAGGAGAAGGATAAGGAGGATAAGGATTCATTTCATTTGATTTATGGACGAGCTATCTGATTATTAATTCATTTTCTGCAATAATTATTCCTTTACCAGTTGGCTCTTTGATATGATTTTATTTCTCTTCTATTTTTCTTAATTTTTTTTTTTTTTTTTTACTACAATGGAAATATATTAAAAACCATAACAAATTACAAGTGCATGACAGGTAAACGGGCAACAAGCTGCGCCGCAACCCCTTTTTGAATTGCAAAACCTACCCTACTAAAAATAAAACTTTGGTTCTTGGAGGACGGAGAATTACTGTGGACAAACTTTTGCACCCGATCCAGGAATCGGATTGCCTCGGGGGCAAGGGCTCCAAAAGTGTCAAAAGCAAATGGTACAAACACGTGTTGATTTTCCAAACAAGCTGTTTCATGTTTAGTCACCTTTTTAGACTCCGCCTTCAAAACTGCTTGCCCAGCCACAAATCCCGTGTCCCGCAACCCAACCAACGGGGACACCCCGGTGAGGTCTACACAAGCATGTTTACCACCTTCCCAACCGAATACGAGAACATCTGCCGGACGCAGGGTGGACCTTCCTTCCAACGGGTCTGTCAGAAAATTCACAGGGGCTTCTTTCTTAATAATTACTAGTAAATTAAAGGCTTTTCGTACTTAAATTTTTAAAATACCTTGACACGTGATTTTTTCTCCATTAATCAATTTTTTTCTTTAACTTTAGTTTAAAGTTTAAACTAATTTGTTTTTCAGTTTAAAACTTTTCGATAAAATTGTAAATTATAAACCTTTTATGATGAAATTGCAAATATAAAAAGTTGCGTTTAAATTGTAAAATTTGAAAAATCTAAATTCTAAAACTTTGCCTTGAAATTGGTTAAAAATGTAAATTCCTAAAGTTTAGTGGTCAACGTCTAAGAGATCAAAACTTTGAAACGTTAAAAGTGTAACTGGAAAAGTCAAACAGGTTTTAACACAAAAAGTCGAACCGGCTTTAACCAAAAAAACTGAACCGGGTTTAGCCAAAAAGCCAAACAAATAAAAAGAAAAAATTAAAATATAGTTTTCAAACTTGAGAATCGTGATAACTGTTAAACAATGATGGAAACCATTTTCCTCACAGAGAAAGAAATAGCAGATATTTCTTCTGATTGTAATAAGATTAAGAGAAAGGTTATTTATCGTTTCAGTCGACGCCGTACACCATCGTGACCCGACCCGGCCAAAAACGATCAACATCGTTTCGGCCCAGTACGCCCCTATCCCATATTTTTTCGACCCGACTCGACCCGCTTGATTTCGACCTGACTCTACCCATATAAATTTTGACGAACTTTTTTATAGTTTTTTTTTTTAATAGAATAAAAAACTGTAGATTATTTAAAAATAAAAATGATATATAAAAGTACCCAAAAATGGTAAATAATTTTTCAAACCACTCAAAATGAGAAATATTTTTTGTAACTATACTACTTTTGGGGATAAAAAAACTCTAGATTGGAGGTCCTCTAGGTTCAAACTTAGGCATTGGTGTATTTTTTGGTGTAATTTAAGTGTAGGAGTATGATAAGTTTGACGTTTATAGAAAAGAAATGTAGAGAAATAAAACTACAAATATTCTTAGAAAATACAAAGGGAAGTGAGACGTGACATCATCCGACACCATATGAGGTTTCTAATAGCTAAGTGGTTTGTTGACATTTTGATGTTTTGTTTTGCCTAGCATCTTGATAGTGTTTTAATAAAATCCCACCTCTTGTCGTTTAAGAAAAGAAAAAATGTGGTGTTCGTCAAGTAGGACCCGTTGGCGTGTGCCCACACCACACTAATTTGTTTCTTTTCTACCCTTTTTTTTTTTTTTTTTTTTTTTTTTTTTTTTTTTTTTTTTCTCTCTGTTTCGTTTGTTTTTTTTTTTAGAACGACGATATGATTTTGTAAGACCTATCGCACCCCCCTACAATGGGAGGTCTCTTGTGCCCCACCACGTAGGCAGAGTGTTATCTTAACCGGGCCCACTACTGACCGTCAGTGTTGCTTCGAGCGTTCCTCTGGGAAACCATACCGCCGAATGCCACTTGACAGACGTTGTGCCGCCGCAGGAGCTTGGGGACTCTCCAGCGTAACACATGGCGGGACGAAAACCCGGTTGGGCTTGGGATTCGAACCTGAACCTGAGACCTCTAAGAGGTTGGCCCGGATCCTTCATCGGTGATGACCATTGAGCTATGCACGCAAGTGTTCTATTTCGTTGTAGGCTTTCACGTGATTATGATATTTATATCTTTTTTATAGTGGGTCCTGTCATTACATTTGACATCTTACCTACTTGATGATGATGAGATAATAATAAAACTGATTTTGTGTCTAATTTATATGAATTGTTTGATATGCGTTTTTTTAACAGCAAATAGAATTTTATTTTAATTAGAGTAAATTACACCGTTGGTCTTTGTGATTTGCGTTGATCGCAGCCGGTGGTCCTTTGACCAAATTACACCACTCAGCCTTAAGTGTGAAACGTTATGCACCGTTAGTCCCTCCATCCAAATGGCCCCACTAACTCCCACTAACGCTCGTTAAGTAAAGATTTTAAAGGGGTATTTTCGTCACTTTACATATTTATTCATCATCTCTCTCTTAATTCCCCTTCTCTATCAACACTTATCTTCCCCACAACTCCTTTCTTCCCAAACTTTCATCCACACCATTAAAAATACAGTTCCGGTCAATTCACAATCATCACCCCACCACACACAAATCTTATCCTATCTCACTCAACCAAAAATCCAGAATGGCGTGTATATACAAACGATACCGAGTGCTCTAAATAATATTACAACCCAAACCGATCATGTGGTTTTTTGTTCAAACACATAAACACAAACCCAATTTCTCTCACCTATCATCGATCTTTTCATCACCCACCGGCCACCGTATCTTTTCATCACCACCGGCCACCGTCACCACCTGAAGTCTCCGAAACCATCACATATTTACCATGTAAACACCAGATCCTAAAAGCCCAATACACAAATAAAACCTAGAAACTTAACATGTTTGAATAAAAAAACCCTTTGGCGAAATTGCCGATTCACTTATCCCTAAATTGACTTTCAAAATCAATCGTCCATTAATTGGTGGTCGGTTGGGCTTGATATTATTGACCAGTCAATAATTCATATATAAAGTAATTTAACGATTTAGGGACCAAGGAGAATCAGTATTGCGCTTGCATGTAACTGGTGAAGTAAGGCTTTAATTTATGTTATTCTGATTTGATAAGTAATGAGAGTCGGTTAATCTTGTTGGTTGTAACATTTATTAATCGTTGGGTCGTGGTTCGTTAGCTGTTTATTTTTTTGGTCGTAGTAGTTTTTTTTAGGGTTTCTACTTTTTGTCTTGCTGTTGGTTCTTGCTGTTCTTGCTATTTGTTCTCATGTATCGTAGTGATAATTGTGCTGCGGATTCTGGGGTAAACATGGGAGCGAATGATAAGGGTAAAACTGGTTCGGTCAATGTGAATTCGGGATCGAGTAATAAGGGTGGTTATGAATCTGGTGTTCCTTTGGGATCGAGTGGCAAAGGTGATAGTCATTTGTATGAACAATTGGACTCACCTGTGAAAAAGACTACTGAACAGGTTTGTAATACTTCGAGTGATGGCAAGGCTGGTCCTAGTACCAGTGATACGAATGTGCTAAAAACGGGGACTCAATCAAGTTCTACTTCCATATCTTTTGCGGATATGTTTAAGGATAAAACTCCCAAGAAGACCGTTAAGATTTCGGAGATGCGTAACGAAAATTGTGTGGCTGGTGCAAATGTCACCATCCCTTTGGAAGCTGTCAATGAGGTACGATCTAGATTCGCTAATACGTTGTATGGTTATTTCATTGGTAAGAGACTCGCTTTCCCGGTAGTTGAAAATTATGTTAGAAATACATGGGCAAAGTTTGGTTTACAAAGGGTTATGCTTAATAATGGTTTTTTTCTTTTCCAATTTGAAACCAAAGAGGGTATGGAAAGGGTGTTGGAAGAAGGTCCATGGTTGATACGATTGGTTCCTATCTTTTTGAATATTTGGACTCCGAACACTAAACTTACAAAAGATGATGTAACTTTAGCTCCTGTTTGGGTTAAGCTTCATAACATTCCGGTTGTTGCATATTCTGAGGTTGGTCTTAGTCTTATTACGACGCAAATTGGTCGTCCTATCATGCTTGATTCCTACACGAGTACGATGTGCCTTAAGTCGTGGGGTCGTAATTCCTATGCTAGGGCCCTTGTGGAAGTTTCGTCAAAGGAAGCTTTACTTGACTCTCTTGTGGTTGCTATCCCCTACCCTAATGGGTCAGGTCATTCATTGGAAAAAATTGATATTGAATATGAGTGGAAGCCGCCAAGATGTGAGACATGTAAAGTATTTGATCACAATGATGATGGATGTCCTAAGAGAGTGAAACCGGTTGTGAAAGATAAATCGTTGGTTGATGAAGAGGGTTTCGTTGAAGCTTATAAGACGAAAGGTAAAGGTAAGCTTCAAGGTACTAATCGTCAGGTTGATGGGATTCGTTTTCATAAGCCTAAAGTTTCGTATTACTATAGGCCGGTTACTAAGCCAAAGAATGGAGGAGCATCGATGTCCAAGCCTTCTGTCCAATCGAATATAGGTTCTCCAACGGTCAATGTAGTTTCTACTTGTAACGAACCTACTATTGATCCTACCAGTAGTACGGCTCCTTCCCGGGATGACCTATGTAAGAATAAGAATTGGGTGGAGGATATCAACATGGTTGAATTGAAGAACAATTTTGATGCTCTTAAGGAAAAATATTCAGTTTTGGAACCTGTGATTGGCACTACGTGTGTTCCTGAAAGTATTTCTAGTTCTTCCAATACAACTTCTCCATCGCCTATAAAGAACACTCCTATTGTTGAGAAAATAGGGAAGCTTGAAAAGCTTATTATTGATGGGAAAGCGACCCTTGTGGATGATAATGGTAAACCTATTCCGGTGGTTGATGGTAAAAGGAAGGGCAATCCTTTCTCTAAGGTGGGTGAAGTGGTTGATTCAGATAGTGATGATGAGGTGTTTGAGCCAAATGATCCTATGGACAGTTACTTTTCATCAGCAGGTGGACATAACGAGCTTGAAGGCTATCTTTCTGATGATTATGCGGCCCAGGTCTGTGACTTACCTAGGCATTTGGAGGAATTTAACAATCAGTATGATTTCAAGCTTCAAGGCCGTTCGAGGAAGTAATCCTTTTTTTGGATTTGTTTATTTGTTCTGCATGTCTTTTTATGTTTTTAGTGTTTGTTCTAGTTGTTGGTAGCTAGTTGTTCATTTATGGCATGTCATAAATGATCTAGTGGTTGTTCAAGCGATTGCTTGAGGTTAATGTGGCGTTTCAGCCACATTCCATTGTTCTTTAAACGGTTTTTTTGGTTAATATATTTTGCCAGGGTGGAAGATCCCTTTTACCCAAAAAAAAAAAAAAAAAAAAACCTAGATCGGAGATGAAGGCGGCGACAGCGGCTGATATGGTGGTGGTGGAATCTTCTGACCGTGGCGACATCGGATAGGCCGGATGTGTATATTTGTTTTTCATCTCTAAGACCTTAAAGAACAAGTGATTATCAACAACCTTAGATTGAACCATCTCTATTTTGCTGAAGACTTCTCGTTCCCATCTTCTTCACCTAGGCTGCTTTCTTCACGGCTATGGCTTCCGTTACTCACTTTACTCCCTAAAGTCACCGATCTACTAGAGGTGAAAGATGATTGGATGTTGTCTCGTTGTTTTTAGATTTTTTGGATATTTGAATGATAACATTGAAATGTAGAAATCTATATGCTTATGTTTTATATGTTAATGTTTGGATCTGGTAGTTCTAGATGTATATGGTTTGGCGGCGGTGGGATGATCGGATCTGTGGTGGTGGCGTTGGGGGGTTTTTGTTGATTTTTACAGGTGGGGTGGAGGAGGCTATGGTGGAGGTGGTTGTTAATTGGTGATTATTAAACACCAATAAGAATGGCATTTCCAGAAGGAAAAAAAAATAGTAACATCACAAAAATTGTTCGAATTGAGAATGGGTGAAATAATTTTGGATGGGAGAGAGAATTGGATGAAATAATTTTGGTGGTTGTATGGTGGCGGCTCAAAAGATGGCGTCGTGGTGGTTGTGTTATTTGATGGTGATGGATGAAGGTGGTGAATTATGATGTGGGTTTTGTTTGTTGATGATGATAATGATTTTGGTAAAGTGATGTTTTTTTTCTAAATTTTTTTTTGGTCTAATGATATTATGATGAATGGAAAAAAAATGTTGGTGGGTGATGAAGATTATTATGACCAAGAATCGTGTTCTTGAGGTCTTCTGGAGGTCTTGGTTGATCAAAATGGAACGAATCCATGATCGGTTTTAGAGAGAGAGAGAGTAGAGAGAAGGTGGTGATAAGAAACTTGGATATTATTGATATGGATAAGAAGTTTCACAGCCACACCCCACAAGTGAAGACTTGTGGGGTATTTAAATGCCTTACAAGACAACTATTTGAATATTACATAATAAGTCCCTGCACTTTATGCATACTAGTTGTCTACTCCAATTCACGTAAATATCGCTCAGCTTCATTTCTAACAATCTCCCTCCAGCTGGAGATATACGTGAATTGGTTACAATGATTCCTAACAAGTACATAACAATGATGAATACAATGCTGAAGTAGAGCAGTTTCCTCTTGAGGATGTCTTCACAGCTCTTGATCTTCTCATATCTTTCTCAGCTTGCTTGAATTACTTGCAGGATCACTGTAATGATCTAATTGGGTTATTACTCCCTCCCAATTAGTAAGACCTTTTCTTTTACATGCTCCCTCCCAAATAGACAACCCGTTTGATATAGCCCTGACGCTTGTAGAAGAAGTTTTTCTGAATTCTTGTCCAAATTGTCTTCAGTCTCTTGCACAGCGGAAAATGGATCATAGACTATTAATTTTTAACTTCTTCACAGGTTTGTTTGGGGAGCATCATATCGACATCTTCAGCACGCTTAGAATGCTTCCAGTTCTTCAATAAACAGCCCCGATGTACACATTTCTCCCTCCAGGATGATGACGATCTTTCGGACTCATCCTACATATATGTACATAGACATATCAACTAGAAGCAACACACAAATCAATACCCCATGAGTGGATGTCGATAACTATTCTCTCTACAGTTCTTTTCAGATCAACCTCTTATCAAACCTCTGTACTCTTCCTCTGGCTAATAGTAAATGACCACGTATGGAGACAACCCGATATGACAAATTTGAAAATGAAGTAAAATAATCCCAAACTTGTGACTTAAACTTGCACGATAGTGTGACTAAGAACCTATACTGAGCACTACAACGTAACTCCTTACAGCATAGGTCATTTCATATACCCATCCATCCTTCCTTAACTGTATATGAATCTCTCTTGAATTATCCACATCTTTGTGTGACACTGAGTACTAAAACGTGTATCTCCTTTAAGTGATAGTTAACTAGGCCTTCGTCCATCCACCCCTTGACCTATGAAAACTAGATAACCCAAGACTTAATCACTATTCTATAAATGCACAAACAAGGATCTCGAAGAATCATGCATCTAACCAACCCCGATATCTTCAAGATACTAAGTACACGCACCCGTGAAACTCCATTTCAAGCTCAAATAAGTAATAAACAAATAATCTCCGTAGTAACATTTTGATAACGTTCAAAATTTAGCCATTGACCTTTCATTGTGATTCTTGATCAGGATCTTTTCGGCTATACGTGGTGATGTTGAAGGTGTCGGCCAAAAATATCATTTGTGATTTTGGTGTGAAAAATACCATAAAATGACATTCTAATGATGCTGGAAAATTTTGGGGTTAAGAAATTTTTACACCAGAAAAATTCGAATTGAATTGGCCAAAAATTTGAATTTTGGGCAAAAATTTTCACTCTTGCACCAGAATTTGAATCTCGCATAAAAATTGACCGTTAAGTCACTCCTCCGAATTAAATTTTACTCAAATTTTCCCGCCAAAAAGATGTCCGATATATAATTGCGATAGAATTCTCGGACACAATTGCGATAAGGTTCTCGGATGACATTTGCGATAAAACTGATAAAGGCCAATTTGCGATAATTTTATCGAAATTGATTTGCGATAATTTTATCGAAATTGAGCTCCTATCGCAATCTTATACAAGATTTCGATACTTTTGATGAATTGCGATAGATGACAGTTGCTTCTGAATTTTGACAACTGGCAGTTTCACCAACTCTTGTCCTTTTGTCACATGCCCACTGATTTGCCCACTGAGATAGCTAACCACTCTTACCAACTCATATCAATAATTCTTTTGCAAGATTTACACTCAAGATCCAAGAACAAATCTTACAAAATCTTCATCAATTTTTGTCGATCTAATCACTTAGAACAACAAAAATCCAACCTATAAACTCAAGATTCGAGTGAAGAACTATCACAGATTCACAAACCAACTCAATATACACAACATTATCCATGATTTTGCGTACGAAGTCCAAGAAAAAACAAAAACAGTCACGTTTTTAGAGATCAAAAAACGCAACAGTGGGTTTTTTGAACAAGAACCGAACACAAAAACTTCAAAAAAAAAAAAAAAAAAAAAAAAAAAAAAAAAAAAAACTCGACTGATGAACAGTAACGAGATAAAACACACCATAAATCACATTTTTTACCTCAAATACACCACGATTCGCCCCCGGTTAGCTCTTGATACCAATTATTATGACCAAGAATCGTGTTCTTGAGGTCTTCTGGAGGTCTTGGTTGATCAAAATGGAAAGAATCCATGATCGGTTTTAGAGAGAGAGTAGAGAGAAGGTGGAGATAAGAAACTTGGATATTATTGATATGGATAAGAAGTTTTACAGCCACACCCCACAAGTGAAGACTTGCGGGGTATTTAAATGCCTTACAAGACAACTATTCGAATATTACATAATAAGTCCCTACACTTTATGCATACTAGTTGTCTACTCCAATTCACGTAAATATCGCTCAGCTTCATTTCTAACAAAGATTTAAGATGAGAGATGAGTAAAGAGAGAAGATGAAGTGTGAAATGACGTAAATACCCTTAATTGCAACGTATATATTCAAACGGTTATTCGACCGTTTAAATTACAAACGTTTCTTTTTTTCCCCTATATAAACTACGCATAAACAACACTATATATATCACTACACTATATCATATCAAATACATATTTTATCACACAAAGCTTATCTCTACATCAAACAAAAAAATAATGTCGCAGAATCCAAATGAAAATATGTATTTCACGAACCTCCTCGCCTCGAATCAATACGCGGGTTCGTCAAACCCGTCTACCCCTTCATCACAAAATTCAAACTCCCCATCGGCACAAATGCCTCCGTATGGGACGCAAATGCCTCCCGAGGCCATTTACCAAAACCAACAGTTTGCATTTCAAGGATTCGCAAATTACCCACAACGTCAACCTTCCCAATCTCAACCAATGTTCTATAACTCATCGCAGCCTTCATCATTTCCTATACCACAATCAGAACCTGCATTCAAAGTACCTAAACCCGTTGATACGTCCAAAGCACGCGGGAAAAAAATAATGTCAAAAAATCCAAAAAAAATCATGAATTTTGACGATGACGATGATGATGACCTTGAGGCGGTGGTTCAAGTTTCGAAGAGAAACTGGTCCAGGGAAGAAGAAAAGCTGCTTGCGGAACCTTGGATTGAAATTTCGCAAGACAAGGATATCAGAAATGACCGTTCCGATGAATTCTTTTGGAACCAGATTCTGGAGATGTTCAACGAGCAATCTGGCCGTGAACCTCGTTCCAAAAGTATGATCACCGGAAAATGGACACGACTTAATGGTGATTGCCAAAAATTCAACGCTGTCTACAAACATTTGCAGCGTAGAAGCGGTGAAAACGACGGCGATCATATCAAGAATGCAAAGAAAAATTTCAAACAGCGTTTTGGCGGAAGAAAGTTCATATATGTGCACATGTGGGATATTTTGAAAAAGTATCCCAAATGGGATGCGGAGGATCCCATTGACGTTACATGTCTCGAGGATATTTTTGGTGTTGACAGACGTCCTCGTCCCGACAGCGCCTACATAGCGTGTAGTGAAAAGAAACAGAAGTCGACTTCAACATCGAGCGTGGCGAGCTCGGGTGGGAGTCAAACGAGTTCTTTTTCGGGCAGCTTGTCCGAAAAATATTCCGAAGGACGTTCAAATATCCGCGTACGCGAAGAGGAGGGAGAAGGATCGGAAGACGTTAGAGATGAAGGAGATGAAGTTTCTGATGATAGATCCCGACCAAACCACACCGCCAAAGCCGCCATCATTCGCCGGAGACAAAAACAAATTATGAAAAAATATCAAGTCAACGACGACGACGAAGGCGAGGATTAAGTTTATGTTTAGTATGTGTTATTAGTGTTTGTTGTATCGTTATTTTAATTCCCGTATCGTTTTTTTTCGTATCGTAAGTTTGTGTTTCGTATGTGTTTAAATTTGTTGTAATGTATTTTTATTTTTATGAAATGAATTTAATTTATTTGGGTATTTGAATAAAAGAAATAAAAACAGATAGTGGTGGAGCCCAAATGAGGAGTTTGTGGTATGTTATGAAAAGGGGGTTGTAAGTTGTGGTGACGTGGCACCCCGTGAGGCTCGAATGAGGAGTTTTTGCTCCTCATGATACCTTGTGGTCTAATGGAGGATTTGTGATGGCGATGTGAACTTAAAATAGTTGTTTGAGGCAAACATGATTCTCTCTCCATTTTCTCTTTCCACTCTACCAATCAGATTTCATTCTCTACCCTCCCTGTCCTACTTTTTATTTAATAAACTAATTTAAAAATAATAATTATATTTAATAATAATAACAATTATATAAAACCCTCCACTTCTTTTGAAAAAGCTAATAGATGCACCAAAAGGACAAAACCGAAAAGAGTAATCTGAAATTACCTTATTACCCCTTTGTGCTAACCTCGTTTATTAGAGCAGGAGGTGCAGCTCCTCATCAAGTTCGTTGTGGCTGACGTGGAGGTTAGCCGTGCCTCGCCGCTGCACCTACCTAGCTCGCCATCGCTCGCCCCAAGTTCCTTGCTCGTCTGCACGACGAGCAACTTCTCTGACAAATCAAACGTTTTTTTGTTTTTGTTTCTTTCTTTTCAAACGGTAATAATTCAAACGTCTATTTTTTTCCCTATATAAAACTTACACTACACTAAGGTTGTGTTTGTTTCGGCCCATTCAGATCTAAATATGTCTGAAGTCTGATTCGGTCAGACATTTTCAGATTCAGACTGTTTGTTTATTCAGACATCTGAAGTCTGAATACATCTGAATAGGGTCTGATTCATTTAGACATTTGAATATGTCTGATCACATCTGAAAAGCTTAAACTTTACACCTACTTCTTTTCAATCCTTATCTCCTCATCTTGGTATTAATTTTTTATTAATAATCATGAATGGAGGGTCTTTTGGTTTGTTTTATAGCGAAAGGATTGTTTTTTGTTTATTCAGATACTTTATAAAACAAACAGACTAAAATAATTCAGATTCAGACTTTTGTACCACTAATTCAGATTCAGACGTTGTATTCAGATTCAAACATAAAATGTCTGAATAAACAAACAGCACCTAATCTTATCAAATACATATAAATCTCACAGTTTTAAGCTTTAGTGTGAAATAGGTTTTTTTGGTTTTTCAATTGTGTGTGTGTAATTTGTGAAATGGTGTGTACGCTGGAAATGAAGAAAAAGAAGGCAAATGATAATTTTTTTTTGGTTTTTTATTTGTTAAATTTGGGCTTTGATTTTGGGCTTTAGTTAATACACATTAAACTTGGGCCAATGATGCATTTTTCTTTTTTTATTATTATAACAGTTAGAACTTCTGATTTTTTTTTTTTTTTTTTTAAATGTTATTTGTATTATTTATATTCGATGTATTGTATTTTTATTTTAATGAAACAAATTCAGTTTATTTGGGTATTTGAATACAAGAATAAGAATTGATAGTAGTGGGCCCAAATGATTAAGTTGTGGTTTGTTATTGGGGAGGGGGTTGTGGTGACGTGGCAGGAGTGACCTAAGAAGTGACCTAATAAGGAGTATTGGTATTTCAACAATGAAGTAATTAAAAAACCAACTTACCTGGCACCATGGGATCTCGCCATGCTCAATCTAACTTACATTCAAAAGGGTCTCCTTTACTCCTTGCCCCCGGAAAACAAAAAAGATTTCTCCACAACCAACTTCGTGCACCGCTTCAAAGACTCGCTTTCCGATACACTTACTCATTTCCACCCACTCGCCGGCCGTTTAGCCACCGTAAAACAAACAAACCCACCTTCTGTGCTCATCTTCATCAACCCGGAGAACAGTCCGGGAGCAAGATTCATACATGCATCGGTTAACTTGACAATTGATGATCTTCTTGCACCCACCGATGTTCCGCTGATCGTGGAATCGTTTTTCGATCATCACAAGACTATCGGTCATGATGGGCACCAAAAGTCATTGGCGTCGATTCAAGTCACGGAACTTATTGATGGAATCTTTATCGGTTGTTCGATGTGTCACACGGTGGCTGATGGAACTTCCTTCTGGCATTTTTTCAACTCGTTATCGCAAGTGTTCCAGTCCAAACCGATCGCTCCTCCGGTTCTCAAGCGATGGGTTCCGGAAGGATACGACCCGATCATCACCCTCCCCTTCACCCATGAAGATGAATACGTCAACAGACCAAATCCGCCATTGGTACGACAGCGAATCTTCCATCTTAATTCAAATGCTATGGCTAAACTCAAAGCAAAAGTGAACTCAGAATGCAACACCACAAGGATATCCACTTTACAGTCGCTCTTGGCCGTGATATGGCGGTGCGTGATCCGGGCCAGGCGGTTTCCAGCTGAAAAAGAAACCTCTTGCAAATTGCCGGTGAACGTCAGAAGCAGAATGTCACCACCTTTGCCAGAACACTACTTCGGTAATGCAGCTCCAAGCGTCGGAATAAAAACAACCGTCCGGGAACTGCTGGATCACAGTATCGGGTGGGTGGCGATGCAGTTGCACGAGTTGGTGGTTAACCATGGTGATAAACAGATCCGTGAGTATGTGGATTCATGGGTCAAGAAGCCGATTGTGCGTAAGATGGACGTGACTTATGATGGGGTTGGTGTAGGTATGTCGAGTTCACCAAAGTCTGATATGTACGGTGTTGAATTTGGGTTGGGGAAAGGAGTGGCGGTGTTGTGTGGGAATGCGATGAAGTTTGACGCGAAGGTCTCATTGAATGCAGGACGGCCACGGGACGGTGAAGGACTTATCGATGTGGATCTCTCCTTGTTACCGGAAACAATGGCGCTTTTTGAAACTGACCAAGAGTTTATGAGTCTTGTGCAGCTCTAATTAATGTTCTTTGTACTTACGATTTCCCTCCTTTCAAGTTTGTTTGTTTTGGATTAGAAAAAAAAAATGTTAAAGATGTTAAACTTCATTGTGATTGATTATGAATAACTAGTTGATACACCCGCGCTTCGCTAAAGTATTCCTTGAATACTCAGGTATCCTCGCAATTTCTTTGCTAACCTAAAGTATTCCTTGAATACTCAGGTATCCTCGCTTGTCAGAAGAAAAACTATTAGACCCTTGCCCATTTTGTCGTGGAAACTGCAATTGCAACTTGTGTTTACAGTCAAAAATTGAGGTTTGTATTGAGATCTACAGAGACAAGAAAATGCATAATAACCTGACATTTCATACTTTTGTAACACAGATGCCAAACATAGACTGCAATGATGATGTGAAGTTGCAGCATCTTCACTATTTAATCAAGTTACTACTTCCGTTTCTGAGACAAATTCATAAAGAACAAGAGGAGGAAATAGGGTGGAGGCAGATGCTCGAGGTAACTATTCAAACTAGCTATAAGACCCTGTTGAAACCATTCGATTTAAACTATATCTCAAACCATGTTGCTCTCGATTTTCATGTCTAGGGTTTCTATGTGTGTAGCTTAATTAAATGAAGGTTTCATTTCGATACAAGTTATGTTCCGTTTTAATGGTGTTCTTATTAATCAATTTAACGTTCCTTTTCCTGTATGTAACATATTTTGGAATGAAAACTCATATTTCTGAAATCCACGCTACACGTAGAATACGTGGTAATGTAATTGCGTTCTAACATTGATAGCAATCATAAAAATGAATTTCATTTAATGTTTTCAAAAATATATTTAAAAAAAAACATATTAATTGATATAAAGAATGAAACCACATAGGCTATACTTATTAATTTTACAAAAGATAATTAAGACAACACGAACATAACGTGATAGATTATTTAAAAACAACCATTTGAAAAATCAATTACTGAATCGAAATAATTAATAAGAAACAAAAACAATAAATTAAAAAGTTACGTAAACTAAAAATAAATTAAAAACATTAAAAAAGACATCGCTATTCGCTCAAAAAGACGTCGTTCCATCCGAAAGCGTCTTCTAAACATTTTTTCTTTGCTCAAAAAATGTTTAACCAATATCCATGCATCGCTTCTGTATCTCTATTTATTTGTTTTCTTCCCTTGATGGGACGAAAACTTTCACCATCCTCAAATACGTGCGTGACCGCCAAAGGAAGAGCATATCCGCCTCATTGGAAGACAGTGATGAACTCATTTTGTATTTGGGATGG